>JASDQU010100607.1:136856-147120 GCA_032191745.1 Picea mariana | reverse complement strand
ACAGTAAATGGTTGTTTATCTAAACTACTAATTCTGAACTTAGTTATAAAAAGGGTAAACTTAAAAGAAAAAGAAACTTAAAGAAATAATGAAACTTAAAAAAGGCTAAACTTAAAGAAAAAGCTGAATGTCTAACTTAGTAAGAAATCTAGCCTTTGGAACTTTCTATTTATGAACTCAACTTGGAATTAAGTAAGGCGTAAGTAATTTAAGAATTGTAAGGGAACATTGGGACACCGAGGAGCGATTTTAGGAATGCTCTTGGTGGGTGATAGAAAAAGGAATATTTAATTAAATAATAAAATTGATTTTTTGGTGCAACTAGGGGATGGGTGACATGTGTACAGAGGAGATTTTTCGAAATTACTTAAATGAAAAAGGAATTTAATGAGAATTTGAGAAACTAATTACTTAAAAAATCTATAAAAAGGATGGAGGAGGAGGAGGAGTATGGATCTCATCCTTTTACGTAACGTTACGTTGCTGAAATTTTATCTTGACTGAACTTTCTCTTGTGGGAGTTGGGATACCCAGCTCGGGTAACGAGTGGTAGCTCGACATTGCGAGGTGAGCTGGGTGTTAGCATTCTCTAGTATTGCATGCGTGGCCAATTTTCGGTTCGGGGGGCTCATGGGGAATAAGAGTACCCCTAGCGTTGGCTGGGAGTTACCAGTGAGGTCACATCGATTGGCAAGCAGGAGCTTCACGGAGCGCGCGCGAGACTACGAATTCTGAGCTTTCACATTTGGCTACAGTACGCATGTGTATATTTGTATTGAATGGTAGTTTAAATATTGTTCCCGCGCCTTCAATAATGTACTTCTACTATGTTAAAGTTTATGTTTTATTCAACGTAACACTATCCAAAGATTTCACTTTTATCTTCAACAAATTGTCTTGATGAGCCCAACGTCTTATGATCAGAGAACTTAATGTCATCCCAGCCTTATGCTCGTTGTATTTTGAATTGATTTCCCATGGCAAACCCAAACTCTGATTGCAATGACATCTCTGTGTTTGTTTTTATTGATTTAATATGAAGAAAATTGTGTTTTTATCTTCTGTCTCTTATCCTTTAAGTTATTAGTCTATGCGTGAGCAATCGCTAAGAGCCTAATCGACTGTCTTCACTCCGATGTTTAAGACTGAGATTTAAATGCCCTGCTTTCCTATGCATGGATAATAAGTGAAGGATAAATTTTCGCCAACTATCTATCCCTTACTTATCTTTGCATTTTTCTTTTATTATTAATCTCTAATCTTTGTGACCTCCTTGTGAATGAGTATCTCTGTGTTTGATTGATTCATTGCTGAATGATTAATCCTTGCGTTCCGGTGAATGAGGATCTCTGCATTTATGATTGATTCACTACTGAATGATTATCTCTGCGTTGAATGATTAATCTCTGAAGGATTGATCTCTGTTTCCTTGGCTCCTGGCGGAAAGAGGAAAAATCGGTTTTCTTGGCACTTTACCCAACATTCACACCACGTTTTTCTTGGAATCTTACCCAACCTTCACACCACGTTTTTCTTGGCGTTTTACACAACCTTTTCACCCAGTTGTTACACAACATTCTGGTTTGGATTTTCTTGTTCCTTAGTTAGGGATCTTATTTTTATTTACACAATGATATTATATTTATTAGACAACAATATCATATATTCAACAAACTTGTGAATGGAAAACAAATTTAATATATATTGATAGTGATTTTATATATATCGTGTGACTGTGAATTTAATATATATTGACATCGATTTTATATATATTGTGTGATTACAAATTTAATATATATAAATAGCGATACCATTCATTTAATAGACAACTATGTCATGTGTTAAAAGACAATGATTTCATGTATTGAATGGACAACGATATCGTTCATTTAATAGACAACATTATCATGTGTTAAATAGACATAGATATCATGTGTTTAATATACAACGATACCACTCATTTAATAGACATCAATGTCATGCGTTTAATAGACAACATATCATGTATTGAATGGACAACAATACCATTCATTTAATAAAAAACAATATCATAATTGGTAGACAACATTATCATATATTAATAGACAACAATAACATATAATTGGTAGACAACGATAACACAAATTTAATAAACAACATATCATTATTACTAGACAACCACTTCTTAACAGTTAGCGATATATTCGTTGGACAAAAATATCAATGCCTGAAAACCATTTATATACATGCAACCATTTGTATGCAAACTGCGTTTTGACACCGATAGAAATATATGTGTTAGACATAGTTATCAATTCTAGACAAACGTTTATTAATGGATAGCGATTTAATATTGTTTACAATATATATTTTGACAATGATTTTAAATATATTGTATGACAACGCTATCATGTATTAATAGTGAGCGATATCATACTTTTATAGACCGCATGTCATATGTTTAATAGACAACCACATAATGTATTCAATAGGCAACGAATTTATTTGTGTTCTAGAAAACATAGGTATATTACTAGGATTAAGTGACATGTGCACTGAAAAAGGTAAACCCTTCTACAACCATCATGTTTGGTCTCTAGTTTCAATGTTTCAATGTTTAGTTTATATGAAATAATATTGCTTTATCAAAGGTGAAAAAACTTCACATAAACTTTTCTTCATAATTGAACTTTTAATCAAATATTTTAACATACTCTTAATTACATTAACTAACATGTCCAAGTAGGTACATTAACTAACACCCTTTAAAGTGAAATGAACTTTGAAGAAAATAAAGTAGATTGTTATACAAAGAAAATAATAATTTTTATTAATATTAAACGATATAAAAGTTTTAAAATTTATTTGAATTTTATTAAAAATAATTGGATTATCATTTGTTAGACAAAGATACAAATGTTGAATTAATAGGATTTGTTAGACATAATGGTTTATTGGCATAATAGTTTAATAGTTTATGCAAAATTAATGGTCGAGGGATTAGTAGTTTTATTAGCTAAAACGATTAATAGTTTAACAATTAATTGATTACTATGCACCTTGTGCCTTAAGTCGAACTGTAAAGGGTGGTTGGTCATAGTTGTTTCACCACTCAGGTTTTCCTTGTAGGAAACAAGAAATCCTTCGGTCAGTTGCGCAATTTAATTTTGAGTGATGTCACCTTGTGTCTTGTCAACTTCTTACTTGGGTGCTTGGGTATAGTATTCGTGTATTTATTGACAGATAATTCGGTCTCCTAGCATGACAGATATAGCTTGGGTTAAAGATCTACATATGTTATGTTGTACCATGGTTATTGTCACGCCTATCTCCTTGTGACGACGTGATTCCTGATGAGGGGATCATTGCACGCCCTGATGGATAGATACGAATGATAACCTGGTCGGAGTCTTGTGCTTCGTGATGTGGGCGTTTGTTAGTTGTAATTGATGTTGATACTTGGTTCTGTAACACCTTAATGCGATTGGTTTTGTGCGCCATAGAGGTTTCTAGTTACTGGTCGTCTAAGCCGATGTGTCGGGTTGTTGATGTTGTCCTTTAGCTTGTAGACATTGTCTTTCTTGTGATGGGCGGGTAGCCATTTTTATCTGTCTATTGATTATTGTATGTTTCGTCCAGTTGCTTGATTTGCTAGTATGTTGGGTCGTTGTTGTCTGTTGCCTGAATGCGTAAGTTGTGTTCGTCGTCAAGTGGTGTTGATTAATTATTGTCATTGATTTCCTTTCTGCTTAAAAAAATAAAATAAAATAAAATAAAAATTTCTCTGCTTTGCATTGCATGTAGCCGTAACGACGGGGGTCGTTACAAAACAAGCTTTGAAAATAGACGATCCAAGCATATTGTTAGAGGGATATTTCCTAAATTGGATGTAAGTCCCCAATGAGAGGGTTGGGATTCCCACTGATAGAGCAAAGATAGTCTTTAAACTATTCTTTCCCAAGAAAACTCTTTATCACTGAAATGCACGGAGAAGGAAAGGGGGAACACTTGGAAGAAGCTATTTGAGTCTTGGCCTTTTTCATTGGCAAGTCAAGTAATTTCCATTTGTTTTATTTTCCTTGATACTTGCACATAACTACAACACAACTCACCTTTCTCAAACCCTTATAAGCATTTCAAATAAATAATATAAAATTGAATGCGATTTTCCTACCTAACCTCAGATAAGTTAATTTGATCACCAATTCTACAATTCAAATACACTAAACCATGACATTGAATAATAATAAGAATTGAGGGAGGTCGGGCGGAGGGGGTGGGTGGGTGAAACAAAGATCTATGATAATATGATTGAAAAGTTGACAACACATATATTATACCTAAACTTGGCGCTGCAACTCTTTCATCCAAGTCTAGGTTCCTCTATTCTGATTCGTCGATCAAACTCTATCTTATAACAATGACTAAAATATCAAATCCAAAAGGGATCATATGATGGATCATCAAACCCTAAGAGATGTTGATGTTTAAACAACATCAAGAAGACATTCTCTTAGAATAATAATTAATAATATAATTATTGATTATTAAATATCATATATGACAAGTAAAAGATAATAGTAAATAGTTATTGATTATTCAAGGGATATATTCTTTCATGGATGGTCACCATATGTTCCCTATATATGGAACACTCATCATTGTAATAATATATCTATCATATCTCATATAAGGAAAACCAACATGGTATCAGAGCCAGACTGGGTTTGACTCCCTCACTGGAGGGCCCAGGAAAATGAGAGAGCTATTAGTCAAACCTAGCGTATTGGCTACAACTATTTTGGAGAGGATGAGAGGCAGATTACACAGACAGTGATGGGCAATGAAATCAGTTAAAATTTACTTATATCAATTCGAATGGGTGGTGTGCCTCACAATCCCTGCACCCCGTGCCATTAAAATGATGAGAAACATATACAATGTTTTTATTCACGCTCTCTTTCTCCGCCGCTGTTGTGGCTTTAATGTTCACACCAGGACGAGACACTGATTTTCAACCTTGTATAATTTGGACGTGTAGCATCATTTCACATGACTCTCACGTGGGCTCTTGGATAGTTCTAGATGACATGAAAACGATGGTAAAAATACACCCAACCCACTGGAAATGAACCAGGGTTTGCATATTGAGGTTCTCCTCATCTTCTGCACTTTGGCCCAATGAATTTTATTGAAGTGACATCATGGTATTCACCTAGAGGTTCAATGAATCCATTGATAAGCGAAAAATTTCATGTTATTGATGGGAATTGTAATTAATGAGGCTTGAGAGCATCCCATGATGTGATGAATTCAAGTTGTGTAGCATGGTTGATAATAGATGCGAAAAACACTCAGAGATGTTCTATGGTTAAAATGACGCTATAGACCACTGGGAAAATAAATTACTACAACATATCATCTTTTCCTGCGAGAATTCCTTTTAAAGATCATGAAAAACTAGCAAAAGTTGAAAGTATAATCTACGCCAAGTTAAAATACGAGAAAGGTGTCTCCATTAGAGGAGGAGTTATAGATCCATCTTGCTTTGTAAAGAGCATGGATCATGTATTTGTTTGAAGAGTGGTGTATTCTCTTTAAATGTTTGCTTTGGTGCGCTACATTCAGATTATGTGAGAGCCAATCTAGATGGATCCCAAGTGTGGATATGCAGTTTCACCCAGTACGTGAATATGTTCAGATGCAGAGAGGCACACATGGAGGGAAAGACCTTCCAACATTATGTCAAGAAGAGACATTGCCAGACATAATGCTTAGAGACATGAAGTCTCTAGGAGCAGTATACCTCCAAGACAGGATCATCCCAGATAGCAGAGATAGTTACAATGACAATTGATACAACAAGTCAAGACCGACTATAGAACAACTATGGTAGATCCAGTAGAGGAGGAAAACACATTATGAGACTCAGAGGGAGTAGGTGTAGAATTCCCAATATATGATTCGAGCCATGAGATGTTGAGGAAGCAAGCATGGCAGAAGTTCCAGTGTATGTAGAGGAACTCCTAGAGAGGGAGGCAATACTACATCTAAAGGGAGCAGAGATTGAGTTAACTCCAGATAAGGAGGAAGAGATAGCTTCAGTGTCAGAGGGAGTAGAGACAGAGGAGGAGTCACCTCCAGCTCTAGAGGGAGTGTTGATGTTTTTCAGCCTCTTGTGACATTGGTTTCATGGGGGAACCTCGATATATCAAGTATGGTTCAAGATTACTTAGTATGATTAGCATTTACCTACGTTTCTGTGGGAAAAGGCTTCCATGAATGCAATGTATGTTCAGAACAGAGGTCCTCATAAGACTTTGAGGAACATGACTCCCGAGGAGGCCTTCACCGGAGTGAACTCTGAATTTGGACACTTAAGATATTTGGGTGTCCAATATACATTCATGTACCCAAGGAGAAAAGGGACAAGCTAGATAGACCATTCATGCAAAAAGGGTACATTTGTGGGGTACAATGAGTCTTCGAAGGGATACCGGATCTACATCCCTAGTTAGAGACAAATTGAGGTAAGAAAAGATGTTTCCTTTGAGGAGGATATAGACTTCAGGAGATCTAGAGGATCTCACATGGAGATTGATAGTGAGAGATAGAAAGAGATGGTTTCTTCTCCCCCTCACGCTCCGAAATTTTAGAGGGAGACAATTGACCCTATTGATCAAATTGATCATGTTGATATTGTAGCTCCAGTTGATGTTCCCATAGATATTGCAGTAGGTTGAAAGATACCTAAATGGGCTCGTTAGACTTTGCAAGAGGCAGAAGGACATGCAACTCCTCGTGGTACCTTTCAAGAGAGAAATATACCTCAGAGATATTCATGCTATGCTGCAGTTATGAGCCACATCATTGATTCTAAGTATTCCTATTATGAGGAGGAAACTAGTCATCCAATATGGAGAGATGTCATGATGGAGGAGTATCAATCCATCATGAAGAATGATGTGTGGGATATTATTCCAAGAGCTGAAGGGAAGTCTGTAGTGAATTCCAAATGGATCTACAAGATCAAACACACAGTTGATGGGAGCATCGAGAGGCACAAAATGAGATTTGTTGCTAGAGGATTCTCTCAGGTGGAGAGAATAGATTACGAGGAGACATTTTCTCCTGTTGCTCGATAAACTTCTATCTAGAAAATTATTTCCTCTGCAACATCCATGTGTTAGAGAGTACATCAAATGGATGTAAATACAACCTTTCTCAATGGAGAGATTTAGGAAGAAGTATACAACGAGCAACCCCATGGTTTCGTTATACATGAGAAGGAGTCTCATGTGTGCAGGTTGAACATGGCCTTGTATGGAATCAAGCAACCAACTTGAGCCTGGTATGAAAGGATTGATAGACACCTGATGATTTTTGGGCTTCAAAAAAAGTGTTGTCAATTCCAGCCTTTACTACAAGACTGTTAATGGCGAATCCTTGATTTTGGTCCTCTACGTTGATGATTTATTCCTCACCGATACAGAGAGCCTTATTGTTGAATGCAAGTATGAATTGGCCTCTAAGTTTGAGATGAAGTACCTTGGTATGATGCACTAATTCTTGGGACTAGAGGTGTGGCAGAGAACTAGTGAGATCTTCCTGAGTCAGGGGAAGTACACAATTGAGATATTGAAAAAGTTTGAGATATTGAACTTGAAGCCCGTGACTACACCAATGATGACAAATCTAAATAAACTAAGTGTTTCTTCTTCCGATTATGACGAAATTGATCCGACTTTGTATAGACAATTGATTTGATAATTGATGTATCTGGTTAACACCAGACCAAATATTTTCTATGCAGCGAGTGCACTTAGCCAGTTTATAAGTCAGTTGAGAAAGACACACTAGATTGTGCGAAGCATGTGTTGAGATACTTGCGAGGCATAGTTGGACATGGTATGAGATATACTTCCAGTATTGATATGATATGGCATGAATATATTGAATCTGATTGGGCAGGGAGCGTAGTGGGTAAAAAGAGCACCTTCAAGTGTTCCTTCACTTTGGGATCTTAAAATGCTTTCATGGTGTAGCAAGAAATGAAATTCTCTGGCTTTGGGAAAAACAGAAGCATAATACATTGCGTTAAGTATGACAGTTCGTGAAGCAGTTTGGCTTCACAAGATCCTTGCATATTTATCCGAACATGTGATGGATTCCACCATTATTCATTATGGTAACCAAAGTTGTGGGAAGATATCTAATAATCCAGTGTTTCATGAAAAATCGAACCACATTGAGATCAAGTACCATTACATACGAGACATGGTGCAAAGGAAGGAAGTATTGGTGCAGTACCTTCCTACAGATGAGGAGGTTTCCGATGTTCTTACCAAACTAGGAAGAAGTTCAAGTACTTCTGTGACATAATTGGTGTGGCAGATAATGCCTCCCCCGCTAAGAGGGAGTGTTGATGTTTGCAGCTTCTTGAGACATTCTCCAGTTCGTGCTCCTCTATGTCTGAGTTGAGTTGATCTGTGATGACACTTATCCGAGAAGGGATAAGTGGGGCACTTATCCAAGAAGGTATAAGTGTGTTTGGACTTATAGCCCAACATCCCATGTGGAGAGCACATGAGGACATGTCAAGGGAGTTGAACCTTGACGTCATACACTATGGGAGTTGACCCTAGTGTTTCTAGAGGGTGTAGCCTCTAGAAGTCCACATGGAGTACCATGTGTGACAAACTTTCCCCAAACCATACTCCTCTATGAATTGATTTGAGTTGATATGCGAGGACACTTATTAGAGAAGGAATAAGTGGAACACTTATTCGAGAAGGGATAAGTGAATTTGGGATTATATCCCAAATTCCCATGTGGAGAGCACATGAGGACATGTCAATGGAGTTGACCCTTGATGTCATAAACTATGGGGAGTTGACCCTAAGTATTCCTAGAGGGAGTAGCCTCTAGAAGTCCACATGGGAGTGCCATGTGTGACAAAATTTTTCTATTAAGGTGGTTGTGTAGCACTGGAGGAGACCTTGTGTCTCTCGACATTAGTTGTGTACTACTATGGAAAGATACCTCCCTAGCTAAGAGGGAGTGTTTATCTTTCAACATTGGGCAGACCTTCTCCTAGATTGGGCTGCATACCAAGGGAGATAGGATACATTTATCATAAAGGTGCACTTGTGGTAAATGGGCCCAGACGTAGTCCTTCCTTGATCATGACAAGGAATAATATAGACTTAAGGTGCTTGAAGTGCTTTCCAAGTGTCAATTAGCATCAATATGACATTCAGTCACATGTGTGTACTTGTGGTGAAATATCCTGGTGTGGTCTTTGTCCTAGTCATGGTGATTTGAAAAGGAATTATAAAGACTCAAGATGCTATATGATATTACATGCGGACCCAAAGTGAGCTTGATCTTAGAGAGAGATAATTGGCTCAAAGGGAGAGCCGCATAAGGAGTTTCTCCTCAATTCAGGTGGGAGAGAGATGTCTCCCAAGACTGACAGACGAGTGTCATGAGTATGGGGTGAAGTTTGTATACTTCAGAGATAAGATTGGCATGATGCAGAATGTCTCCCTCGTTGAGAGGGAGCGATGATGTTTAAACAACATCGGGAAGACATTCTCTTAGAATAATAATTAATAATATAATTACTGATTATTAAATATCATATATAATAATTAAACGATAATAATAAATAGTTATTGATTATTCAAGGGACACATCCTTTCATGATGGTCACCATATGTTCCCTATATATGGAACACTCATCATTGTAATATAATATCTATCATATCTCATATAAGGAAAACCAACAAGAGAGAATCGGTCAAGCTTATAGAACATTATAAGTTTTGCAGAGGAAGATGATTAGGGCTAATGAATTTGCTAGTTTAACCTGGCAATGTTTCAACATTAGAGTGAGTTTCCCCCTCCCCCAATTATGGACCTCTTATTTATATGCTTAAAAAGTGATTCCACCAGTCTTGAAATTGGGGCTACATAGGTGCACAACCTCCATGATCTCAACTCGAGGTCGATACATTGCATATGTTTTTATTTTTATTTTTTTAGGCCATTTTGAGTGTGCGTGTGTGTTTCTAATTGTAACTTCTGTTAACTCCTCAAATAAATCAGTGGACTTTATTTGATTTTTAGATGATAGGTTGGTCTCTAAATTTGATTTCTAAATTTCTATCAATAGGTTAGAGAGTCTGTATTTCCAAAATAATCTCAAAAGACATGTTGATTTTGGTTCGATCAAGAAAGTGGCAAAATATCAGGTTTCGGTGGTTTAGGCGAGCCTCCACTG
>JASDQU010100607.1:124775-136806 GCA_032191745.1 Picea mariana | reverse complement strand
TGATTTCTAAATTTCTATCAATAGGTTAGAGAGTCTGTATTTCCAAAATAATCTCAAAAGACATGTTGATTTTGGTTCGATCAAGAAAGTGGCAAAATATCAGGTTTCGGTGGTTTAGGCGAGCCTCCACTGTGCTCATTAACCACCGAAAGTTTTCATTTTCGGCAGATAAAGCGTCGAAGCAGGAGGCAAGTAACCACCGAAAGTGTGTGAACGGGAAAAACGAAAGCTCATGCTTTCGCACGAGCCAGATGTCAAAAATCGGCGCAATGATTATAAATGCAACGGCCGAAAGCTCACCATGCGGGAGATGATGCAAGTTCGTGGCGTCCATCCAAAAGGTTCAAAGCACCTGCGTCTTATCCATTGCATTGATCATTTCAAATCCACGCAGAGCGGTGATTGCCAGATACGATTGCATGGAGCTTCCCTCCATTTCAGTGGCAGATACATCAATCATCATTACCAGGTCATTCTTTCATTTGGAAACTCAATGTGTTATAATGAATCCCGAGGATCGCTGAAGATAACTACAAGCACGCGATTTTATCAGCAAAATTGTGTTTTCAAAATCCTGATCCCACTTTCTCTGGCGATTGGCAAGGTGTCTCCGAGTTCAGCCAGCATCCCGAGTCAAGAAAATCTGGTCGGGTTATCAGGTAAGGATGGAAACTATTTCCTTTCAAAGTTTCATAAATACAATTGCCCCCCGAAAATTTGAAGTTTCGGATTTCCCCAGTCAAACTGTCATCCGAGAGTGAGTTGGTATTTTAGTGAATTTATCAATCCTATGCTCTGTCAACCGATTTCACCGTTTGTTCATAAGTGATATCAACAATATCCCTAGTTCTCAGAACCATTGTTTCCCAAACACCTTGTTGCCCACAGTTTCAGACACAGTCAACATTGAGCCATGTCAAAAGCAAGTCCTGCTTTGAGATCCGAAGTCGATGGCATGTGGTATTTTGAAGCTCATCCAGAGGTCGCAAAGTATTTTAAACAGGCTGGAGTTTTCACATACTGTAAAAAATTGACAACCTTTCACCAACAAGTGGATGAAACATTTTCCCTCTCCTATGATGGAAGGATGGCTAAAATAGGCAAGGAGGAGTTTATAATAGATGAAGCAGCTATTACCGAATACACAGGGTTATCCAGAACGGGAGAATGTTGGTTTAAAACCTCCTCACCTTCAAATGTCGAGTTCAGGTCGTATCTGTTACCTGTGCATAAAGCTTTGACCTGGAAGAAGGACATTCCCATGTCCTATCTGGAATCAAAATGGCAGTTCCTGCTGAGGGAAATTTTGGTGTATATCACCTGTGAGGGGCGCTACAACAAGGTAATGTATTACCATTTTAAACTGCTGAACCATTTCACTGATAGGGAACACATAAACATGCCTTACTTCTTTCATAAAACCCTGACTAAGATGGCAAGACAGGTGAAAGCTCAACCTGCTAAAGTTGCAAGCAGACTATCACATCAGGGACTGATTACCCTTCTGGTGAGAGAATCTCTGCAGAGGAAACAAATTGAGTGGAGTTTCTTCTTGTTTTGGAATGAGTTTCAGACAGAAACACCTCCAGAGATAAAAGCTAAGAAGGCTAGAAGCAGAAAAGATCCTACTCCCAAGAGCAGTCACAGGAGGAGGAAAGGAATCTCAATGCCCAGAGACTCTATAAAATCATCACCCAGCAAGAAGGGAGGGATCAAGAGGAAATTACAGTTTGAAGATAAAAACCCTGTCGCAGGAAAAAACCTTCTCAATCTACCTTATAGTGACTCTGATTCGGAGCAGGGGATGGCAAAAACACAGGACAACTTGCAGATCAAACAGGATGCAAAATTGAAGATAAATCTACCTCCATTAAATCCTCCAGAGACCCACAGGAAACCAGAAGCAGAAGCCTCCTCCAACAAGCCTAAGAAAGGTAAGACAAAGAAGATCAATAAGCTTCTGCGAGAAATTTATGAGATGGAAGTCCTGGAGAGGGTAATAAAAAAGGCAAACACAGACCTCACTGAGAGAAATGTTGAACTATTCAAAGAGAATCAAACTCTTAAAGAAAAACATGATAAAATCAAAGATAGAAACAGAGATTTGATCAGAGAAAATATGAAACTCTATAGGCAGCTCAGGATTCTGAGGCTCAAGTTAAAGAAGTTTGAAGCACCTGAAGAGGAACAGACTAGACTGGATACTTTGGCTAATTTAGCCACAACAATTATAGATGTACCAAAACTCCCTACACAGTCAGCACAAGTTCGTAGGTCTGCACGAACCAGGGCTGCAACATCTAAGAAAGTTTGAGTATTAAAAGAGGGTTCAGGATAAACATTTTTGCAATTTTGGAACTTCTTCAAAGTTTAACTTTCAGTGGTTTAGGCGAGCCTACGATGTGATCATTAACCACTGAAAAAAGGCGCTTTCAGTGGATAACTCACCCAGAAATCTTCCCAGACAACCACCGAAAGCCTGTGTGTCCAGAATTGAACGAGTTTTTACACAGGTCAAGGATTTTTGATATGAAAAGATTCAGGATCTTTTCCAATGAATGTCTAATGGATTATCAAGTCCAGCGCAACAGTTATTTTTGACATATTATGAAGAAAGGAGTTTTTTCAAAGGTTATGAACATGTTTTAATTAAGACAGAAAGCAGGACACCTGGCCACATCAGCAAATTCGACCTAGTCTCTAGTTGAAAGTCATCATGTAGCCTTGGAAGGCTGTTCTACACTGCACCAACAATCAACATAGAGAAATCAGGGATTGACCTCATTTTGAGGAAGCATCCCACTTATTTTGCAACAGATTTTGACTTGCTATTTTTAGTTGATTTGATTCATGTTTTCAAGATCTTAGAACTGTTTTGTAATGCTATAAATATTAGAATAGAAGATGAACCAAGGGTTCGATTTTGGGTTCTACCGTGCTGCTACTGTAATCAAAAGACATATTCTTATTATATAAAAAATTGCAAGCTTCCTTCAGTTGTGTTGTCAGATTTTTCTCCTCTGTTCTCTGATAGCTTATGAGTGAAAGTTCTTTATTTGATGCTCATTCAATCTGCAAGTGACTGTCATCTCACTGGTTGATTTTTTTAGTTGATAATCATAAGTTATTTCCTTGGTTATTAAACCCATTGTGCTTGTTTGTATGAAGTATAATCTGGTTCAATAGTTGTTTTCTTCCCCATTTAATCAAACCTTGTCTGACTGCATTGCTAGAAGGCCTTGTGAGATTTTATATTTCTAGACAGTCTTGAAAACACAGTCCAGTCCCTAGATATTCATCTTGATCCAAAAACCACATCATTATTCGGAAAATATTCCCCAAAAAGAGTTAGTTACCAGGCATCTCCGACTTACAGCCTAGGATATTTTCCTGGAGTGATAACAAATTGGCGTCGTTGCCGGGGAGAGGAGATCGAAGCTCAACTTCTCTGGGAGACGACATAGATCTAGTTCTTGATGATAGACAAAAAATAGACACTATCAGGTTGTACATTTTTTATCTGGCGACTCCATTGAAATGAAGTGGCTCCCAAAAGAGCTCACACCAGGGCAAACCCAGAAGGCCCATTGACGACATCAATTCCTGATCCAGAGAAAATCATCAGCAAGGGAAAAGCTTTGCAAAGACAGGCTTCCGGATCTGCAAGTGCAATTGATTCAGGTATTCCAACTGATACTCATCTTTCCATATCTGAAAATTCTTTGGTTGAATCCCCTGCTGAAACACAAAATTCCCAAGAAATAAAAAATTCATCTCAAGTTTCTAAAGTAGAAGAACCTTCTTTTTCTTCTAATATTACTGATTATGTCCTTGATATTGACGTTTCATCCCATCCAAAAGAATTGAATACTGAATCTTCTCGACAGAAAGAAGATTCATCCTCATCTTCTTTTGATTCATCACCCATCAAACCTTCGAAAGGTGTTTTACACACTTACACCAATCTGCCTATTCTTGAGGAAATTCTCCATGATCTGTCTTCAAAAGGAGAATAAAATATAGCTTTGTTGCTCAGTCAGTTTTATAAAGCCTCTTGCTTTCCACCTACTTCCGAAACTTCTGCCCAAGGTGAAGTAAGACAACCATTCGATTCTAACTCAGGCAACTCATTTCCTCCATCATCTCCTACGAGTACCTCATCTCCTCCATCATCTCCTACAAGTTCCTCGTCTGTATCAACCACCAAGATTGTCATGGCTGCCCCTTTGACCAGGATGGAACAGATCTTGGCAAATAGATATGCCCCACTTGTCTTGCCAAACCCCCTGTCTGCCATGCCAACAGGTGACTACCAGAAATATATGCCGAAGTTTACAGGAGCAGGGGAGTATACAGCTGAAGAACACATTGAAGCATTTTATGCTTATGCAGAAAACATAAATATTTCAGAAGAAGATGTGTGGACTAGAGTTTTCGTTCAGAGTTTGGATGGCCAAGCCCAAAAGTGGTTCAAAGAGTTACCAACAAATTCAATCACGAGCATTGAACAATTAGATGAAGTATTCTTGAAGCATTGGGGAGAAAGAAGAGACATGTTATACTACATTTCTGAGTTTGGAAATTTGAAGAGAGGAGATGGAGAATCGGTCTCAGACTTTATCAAAAGATTCAATAAAATGTTTGGTAAAATCCCTGCTGAGATTAAACCAAGCAATGCATCGGCAAAAATCACATTCTCTGTTGCCTTTGATGCAGAGTTTTGTCTTATCCTTAGAGAAAGACGATCAGCCACGCTTGCTCTAATGCAAGATGCTACTCTCGAGGTTGAATCTAACATTACAGCATCACAGAAGCTTAAAGGAAGGGCTGAGAAGAAGAAGTCTATTGTTGAGACCTCCTCCTCTTATAATAGTAAAATGGAAAATATGGCTAAGATGCTGGAAAGTCTGACATCCAAAATGTCCAAATTGAAGGTCCAAAATCAGCAACCAGCTAGAGCAAAAGAGCCGAACACTTTCACCCCAAGAAATCCAAATGCTTTTCCTTATAGAAGGAATAATCCACAAGTTCAGATTCTTCAAAGAGACAGAAACCCAGTTGATGAGCAGAGGATCATACCACCTCTTCAAAATGCAATATTGGATGAAGAGCAACAGCCATCTCCCGATGAAATTGAGGATGCTGATGAGATAAATTGTTTTGGTGATGAGAATGAGTCTTCATTCTTGACACAGGTAGATTATGAAGAAGCCCTGATGGATCAGCAAATTCAAGAGGCAGGTACTGAAGGGGCTGTCTACTTGACATATAATCAAAAAATTTACAACTTAAGGACAAAGAAGATTCTGCTCCTGTAAAGAGTAAAGAGGTTGCTACCAAGCAGCCTCCCGCTCCTGAAAAACAGACCCACCTTCCTACAAAAAAATTGAAGAAACAAGTTCAGCCCCCAGTCAAGGAACAAGTCAACCTCAAAGCTCCATCTAATGAGGTAAAGATTTCAGACAGATCATCTTTCTCTTTCAATATTGAATCAGAAATTCAAAAGGTCAAGATACCCATGCCTTTGATTGAACTCATGAAGAATGAAGCCTTTAAAGCAGCCATCTTAAAGTCTCTTGAGCCTAAGTCCTCTCCATCAGATGATTTCGTTAACCTACAAGATGATAAGCCTAAGGTGACCATAGGGCCCATGATAGAAGACCGTGACGATTCTTGTCCACCATTTTACATATCACTAAATGTCCATGACAAAATCCTTCACAATTGTTTGCTCGATTCTGGGGCATCGCATAACCTTATGCCAAAGGCAGTGATGGATGAGCTTGGGCTCGAAGTCACCAAACCATACCAATATATGTTCTCCTTTGATTCCAGAAAGGTCAGATGTCTCGGCCTCATCAAAGACATGGTCATTAACCTTGCTCAATTACCAATGAGGAGCATGGTTATGGACGTGGTGGTTGTTGATATCCCACCTAAGTTTGGGATGCTATTGTCTCGATCATGGGGAAAGAGATTAGGAGGCACATTGCAGATGGATCTGTCCTATGCTACGATTCCAGTGTTTGGGGGGGAAATGAAGAGACTTTATAGGGAAAACCAGCTGGCTTATATCATCAACGATGGAAAGAATTCCGTCAATCATCCTATCTATGCTGTGGATATGGATTTCGGTTCATGCATCCTTCATATTGATGATGGTCAATCAACTCCTATGCAACTAGTGAAGCCTATTGAACAACAGGCTGAAAGTGAAAACATTGCAGTCTAGACTATGTACTTCGATGGGGCCAGCACTAAAGACTCAGCAGGTGCTGGAGTAGTTCTGATATCTCCTTCAAAGGAGACCATATCTTTGTCCTTCAAGCTCGACTTCAGAACCACTAATAACATAACAGAGTATGAAGCTCTGTTGTTAGGATTAAATTCAGCCAAAGAGATGGGGATAAAAGGTTTGAAGGTATTTGGAGATGCAGACCTCATCGTACAATAGGTAAACAACACCTTTCAAGCTAAGCACACCAGATTAAAAGCTTACAGAGACGAGGTATGGAAGCTGCGTGATTCTTTTTCTGTTTTTGAAATTTCATACATACCGAGGGATATGAATCAGCTTGTTGATTCTCTTACTGTTTCAGCCAGCACATTCATTCCTCCCATGCCCCCTAAGATCAGCTATGAGATTCAAGTAAAATATCGACCCTCCTTACCTGATAATGTCAAATATTGGAAAGTTTTTGAAGATGATGAGGAACTCAACAGGTTTCTCCAAGTGGTAGATGAGTTTTCTGATTTGCACATTGATCAACAGAATCTCAATGAGGAAGAATCACAAGAACCTAAGCTAAGGAAAAAATTGGGTCAGCATGATATTGTCCAACTACCCAATAATTACATACCTCGAGGTTTGGTACCCCTGGAAAGGTTGTTTGATCAGAATGATGTCCCTTACCAGCCAGACAAAAAGGAGAAAGATCCAGCTATTCAAGAGTAGAACATAGGAGGTAAAAGCCATCCCAAGTTTATTAATTTGTCTTCTGAATTGACTGCTGATGAGAAGTCAAAATACTGTAGTGTTTTGAAGGAATTTTCCGATGTGTTTGCTTGGAAATATAGTGATTTAAAGACTTACGATCCCGATATTATTCAGCATAAGATACCTCTTGAAAAGGACACTGTTTCGTTCAAGCAAAAACTCAGGCCTATCAGTCCTCTTCTGCTGCCAGTGATTGAGAGAGAAATTAAAAAACTCCTAGATGCCAAGATCATAGTGCCCTTGAGATATTCGAAATGGATTGCCAATCTGGTGATCGTAAGGAAGAAGAATGGTGAAGTCAGATTGTGTGTAGATTTCAGAAACTTGAACAAATGCTCTAAAAAGGACAACTATCCTCTTCCTAAGATGGAACACTTGTTACAGAGGATTTCAGGGGCAAAGGTCATGTCCTTTCTTGATGGCTTTTCCGGTTACAATCAGGTTGTTGTCCATCCTGATGATCAGGAGAAGACTGCGTTTACCACTCCTTGGGGGACCTTTATGTACTCCAAGATGCCCTTTGGACTAATGAACGCCGGGGCCACATTCCAAAGGGCCATGAATATAGCATTTGTGGGAGAAAAAGATAAGTTCGTTCTCATATACTTGGACGACATTACAGTATTTTCCAGCAGCCATGAGGAGCAGCTGAAACATCTGAAAAGAGTATTCTTAAAATGCAGACAGTTCGGGATTTCATTAAATCCCAAGAAATCCCAGTTTTCCCTAAGAAAGGGTAAGCTCTTGGGTCACATCGTCTCAACCGAAGGTGTAATGATTGATCCAGAATGAGTGGAGGCAATTCAAAAACTGTCCTTGCCGAGGTCAAAGAAGGACATTCAGTCACTGCTCGGTAAGATAAATTTTATCAGAAGGTTTGTGCCCAATTTTGCTGAATTAGTCAAACACATAACTTGCATGCTGAAAAAGGGGGCTGAGATAAAATGGACAGACAGCGCGAGAAACTCTTTTCAGGATATTAAGAAAGCAATCATCGAGTCTCTGATTCTGATCAGCCCAGATTACAGTAAGACTTTCTATGTCTTTTCTTTTGCTTCCTATGACACAGTGGCAGCAGTCCTACTTCAGAAAGACGAGGAAAATTTTGATCATCCCATGGGCTTCTTCAGCAAGACACTCAGGGATGCTGAGCTAAGGTATGACCCTATCGAGAAACAAGCTTATGCTCTTATAAAATCTTTAAAATCATTCAGAATTTATATCCTTCATTCAAAGGTCATCGCATATGTTCCTTTGTCTTCTGTAAAAGATGTTTTGACTCAGCCAGATATCGACGGAAAAAGGGCGAGATGGATTGCAAAGATGATAGAGTTTAATATTGAAGTAAATCCCACCAAAATGGTAAAAGGCCAAGGCCTCACCAAGCTTTTAGCAGAGGAAAATCATAAGTTGCTGGATATTAATTTCATAGTAGAAATTTCAGAAAATTCGCAGACAGATTTGGCAGCAGAAGGGCAGCATGATAGTCAGCAAGTGGCAGAGCACTTGTCCTTTTGTGAATGGTATTCTGGCATCATACATTTTCTGAAAAATCTTGAAGTTCCTCCTGAACTCAGTTTGACTCAAGCTCGAGCTCTCAAGCTCAGAGCTATCAAATTCTACATTTGTAACAATCTGCTATATTGGAGGGACCCTGCTGGTCTGCTTCTCAGGTGTTTGGATAAAGAAGATTATGTCAAAGTGATCCATCAGTTTCATTCGGCCATTTGTGGTGGTCATCATTATTGGAAGACTATTGCCCATAAGATCCTGAGGGTCGGATATTATTGGCCTTTCCTCTTCACAGATGTGTGCGCATTCGTCAAATCTTGTGACAAATGCCAAAGATTTACCGGTAAGCAGCAGCTGAAATCTTTACCCCTGAGGCCTATTGTGGTAAATGGCCCTTTCCAGCAGTGGGGTTTGGATTTTATCGGTGAAATAAATCCTTCATCCAGTGGTCAACACAAGTGGATTTTGGTAGCCACTGATTATTTCACAAAGTGGATAGAGGCGATCCCCACTCGGAATGCTACACACCAAGTAGTCATGAAGTTCCTCTATGAAAATATCCTGAGCAGATTTGGATGTCCCAAGAGGTTGGTGGCAGATAATGCAGTAGTGTTTAAAGTAGAAGCATTGGTGGACATGTGTGAGTCAATGGGCATCGAGCTTGTACACTCTACTCCTTACTATCCTCAAGGTAATGGCCTGACTGAG
Source organism: Picea mariana (assembly GCA_032191745.1). Taxonomy (NCBI): domain Eukaryota; kingdom Viridiplantae; phylum Streptophyta; class Pinopsida; order Pinales; family Pinaceae; genus Picea; species Picea mariana. Next base: position 127,589 of record JASDQU010100607.1, on the reverse strand, counting down.
TCGTCAAATAAGAGCTTGATAAAAATCATAAGAAAAATGTTAGAAGAAAATAAAAAGAATTGGGATTCCAAATTGAAATTTGCTCTGTGGGCAGACAGAGTAACCATTAAAAAATATTTAGTAACTTCCCCTTTCAAGTTGGTTTATGGGATTGATGCGATCTTTCCTGTTCAGTTAGTGTTGCCTGTGGCTAAGTTCTTTCAGGAAGAGTAGACTGAGCAAAATGACATGGTAAGAAGGATGTTAGATTTGGTTGAATTGCAACAAGCTCGGGAACAACTGGTGGACAGATCAGAAGCACATCAGATGTAGATCAAAAAGACGTTTGACAGAAAAGCAAAGGTAGACAGTTTTCAGATCGGTGACTGGGTTCTGAAGTGGGATGCTCTTCGACAGGAGAAAGGCAAGCATGGCAAGTTCGATTCCTTGTGGACAGGCCCTTTTATGATCACTTAGGTTCAAAACAATAACACTTTCATTCTGCAGAATCTAGAGGGTGAGGAAGTGTTCAGTGGCCCGGTAAACGGGAGATTTCTAAAACTTTATTTCGTCTAAGGCTGCAAAGCCTAGACATTGTAAAAATAGTCTTAGTTTTTATTTTTAAATAACTCCATGCCCAATGGAAACACTAGCAGATAGTTTAGTTTTTAGGTTCTTTTTCAGGAAAGGCATTGATTCTATGGTTCTTGAAACCTCACAGGGAGGTGTTCATCCCCAATAGGAGACAGTGTTAACTCCTCAAATAAATCATTGGACTTTATTTGATTTTTAGATGATAGGTTGGTCTCTAAATTTGATTTCTAAATTTCTATCAATAGGTTAGAGAGTCTGTATTTCCAAAATAATCTCAAAAGACATGTTGATTTTGGTTCGATCAAGAAAGTGGCAAAATATCAGGTTTCGGTGGTTTAGGCGAGCCTCCACTGTGCTCATTAACCACCGAAAGTTTTCATTTTCAGCAGATAAAGGGTTGAAGCAGGAGGCAAGTAACCACCGAAAGTGTGTGAACGGGAAAAACGAAAGCTCGTGCTTTCGCACGAGCCAGATGTCAAAAATTGGCGCAATGATTATAAATGCAACCGTCGAAAGCTCACCATGCGGGAGATGATGCAAGTTCGTGGCATCCATCCGAAAGGTACGAAGCACCTGCGTCTTATCCATTGCATTGATCATTTCAAATCCACGCAGAGCGGTGATTGCCAGATACGATTGCACGGAGCTTCCCTCCATTTCAGTGGAAGATACATCAATCATCATTACTAGGTCATTCTTTCATTTGGAAACTCAATGTGTTATAATGAAGCCCGAGGATCGCTGAAGATAACTACAAGCACGCGATTTTATCAGCAAAATTGTGTTTTCAAAATCCTGATCCCGCTTTCTCTGGTGATTGGCAAGGTGTCTCCGAGTTCAGCCAGCAGCCCGAGTCAAGGAAATCTAGTCGGGTTATCAGGTAAGACTGGAAACTATTTCCTTTCAAAGTTTCATAAATACAATTGCCCCCCGAAAATTTGAAGTTTCGACTTTCCCCAGTCAAACTGTCATCCGAGAGTGGGTCGGTATTTTAGTGAATTTATCAATCCTGTGCTCTGTCAACCGATTTCACCATTTGCTCATAAGTGATATCAACGGTATCCCTAGTTCTCAGAACCATTGTTTCCCAAACACCTTGTTGCCCACAGTTTCAGACACAGTCAACATTGAGCCATGTCAAAAGCAAGTCCTTCTTTGAGATCCGAAGTCGATGGCATGTGGTATTTTGAAGCTCATCCAGAGGTCGCAGAGTATTTTAAACAGGCTGGAGTTTTCACATACTGTAAAAAATTGACAACCTTTCACCAACAAGTGGCTGAAGCATTTGCCCTCTCCTATGATGGAAGGATGGCTAAAATAGGCAGGGAGGAGTTTATTATAGATGAAGCAGCTATTGTCGAATACACAGGGTTATCCAAAACGGGAGAATGTTGGCTTAAAACCTCCTCACCTTCAAATGTCGAGTTCAGGTCGTATCTGTTACCTGTGCATAAAGATTTGACCTGGAAGAAGGACATTCCCATGTCCTATCTGGAATCAAAATGGCAGTTCCTGCTGAGGGCAATTTTGGTGTATATCACATGTGAGGGGCGCTACAACAGGGTAATGTATTACCATTTTAAACTGCTGAACCATTTCACTGACAGGGAACATATAAACATGCCTTACTTCTTTCATAAAACCCTGACTAAGATGGCAAGACAGGTGAAAGCTCAGCCTGCTAAAGTTGCAAGCAGACTATCACATCAGGGACTGATTACCCTTCTGGTGAGAGAAGCTCTGCAGAGGAAACAAATTGAGTGGAGTTTCTTCTTGTTTTGGAATGAGTTTCAGACAGAAAGACCTCCAGAGATAAAAGATAAGAAGGCTAGAAGCAGAAAAGATCCTACTCCCAAGAGCAGTCACAGGAAGAGGAAAGGAATATCAATGCCCAGAGACTCTATAAAAGCATCACCCAGCAAGAAGGGAGGGATCAAGAGGAAATTACAGTTTGAAGATAAAAACCCTGTCGCAGGAAAAAACCTTCTCAATCTACCTTATAGTGACTCTGATTCAGAGCAGGGGATGGAAAAAACATAGGACAACTTGCAGATCAAACAGGATGAAAAATTGAAGATAAATCTACCTCCATTAAATCCTCCAGAGACCCACAGGCAACCAGAAGTAGAAGCCTCCTCCAGCAAGCCTAAGAAAGGTAAGACAAAGAAGATCAATAAGCTCCTGCGAGAAATTTATGAGATGGAAGTCCTGGAGAGGGTAATAAAAAAGGAAAACACAGAC
>JASDQU010100607.1:90195-120438 GCA_032191745.1 Picea mariana | reverse complement strand
TAAAAAGAGTAAATGGTTGTTTATCTAAACTACTAATTCTGAACTTAGTTATAAAAAGGGTAAACTTAAAAGAAAAATAAACTTAAAGAAATAGTGAAACTTAAAAAAGGCTAAACTTAAAGAAAAAGTTGAATGTCTAACTTAGTAAGAAATCTAGCCTTTGGAACTTTCTATTTATGAACTCAACTAGGAATTAAGTAAGGCATAAGTCATTTAAGAATTGTAAGGGAACATTGGGACATCGAGGAGCGATTTTAGGAATGCTCTTGGTGGGTGAGGGAAATAGGAATATTTAATTAATTAATAAAATTGATTTTTTGGTGCAACTAGGGGATGGGCGACATGTGTACAGGGGAGATTTTTCGAAATTAATTAAATGAAAAAGGAATTTAATGAGAATTTGGGAAACTAATTACTTAAAAACTCTATAAAAAGGATGGAGGAGGAGGAGTATGGATCTCATCCTTTTACGTAACGTTACGCTGGTGAAATTTTATCTTGACTGAACTTTCTCTTGTGGGAGTTAGGATACCCAGCTCAGGTAATGAGTGGTAGCTCGACATTGCGAGTTGAGTTGGGTGCTAGCATTCTCTAGTATTGTGTGCGTGGCCAATTTGTAGTTCAGGGGGCTCAGGGGGAATAAGAGTACCCCTAGTGTTGGCTGAGAGTTACCAGTGAGGTCACATCGATTGGCAAGCAGGAGCTTCACGGAGTGCGCGCGAGACTACGACTTCAGAGCTTTCACATATGGCTACAGTACGCATGTGTATATTTGTATTGAATGGAAGTTTAAATATTTTTCCCGTGCCTTCAATAATGTACTTCTATTGTGCTAAAGTTTATGTTTTATTCAACGTAACACTATCCAAATATTTCACTTTTATCTTCAACAAATTGTCTTGATGAGCCCAACATCTTATGATCAGAGAACTTAATGTCATCCCAGCCTTATGCTCGCTGCATTTTGAATTGATTTCCCATGGAAAACCCAAACTCTGATTGCAATGACATCTCTGCGTTTGTTTTTATTGATTTAATACGAAGAAAATTGTGTTTTTATCTTCTGTTCCTTATCCTTTAAGTTATTAGTCTGTGCGTGAGCAGTCGCCAGGAGCCTAATCGACTGTCTTCACTCTGATGTTTAAGACTGAGAATTAAATGCCCTGCTTTCCTATGCATGGATAATAAGTGAAGGATAATTTTTCACCAACTATCTATCCCTTACTTATCTCTGCATTTTTCTTTTATTATTAATCTCTAATATTTGCACCCTCCTTGTGAATGAGTATCTCTGCGTTTGATTGATTCATTGCTGAATGATTAATCCTTGCGTTCCTGTGAATGAGGATCTCTGCATTTCTGATTGATTCATTGTTGAATGATTATCTCTGCGTTGAATGATTAATCTCTGAAGTATTGATCTCCGCTTCCTTGGCTCCTGGCGGAAAGAGGAAAAATCAGTTTTCTTGGCACTTTACCCAGCATTCACACCATGTTTTTCTTGGCATCTTACCCAGCCTTCACACCGCGTTTTTCTTGGCGTTTTACACAACATTTTCACCCAGTTGTTACACAACATTCTGGTTTGGATTTTCTTGTTCCTTAGTTAGGGATCTTATTTTTATTTACACAACGATATTATATTTATTAGACAACAATATCATATATTCAACAAACTTGTGAATGGACAACAAATTTAATATATATTGATAGTGATTTTATATATATCGTGTGACTGCGAATTTAATATATATTGACATCGATTTTATATATATTGTGTGACTACGAATTTAATATATATAAATAGCGATACCATTCATTTAATAGACAACTGTGTCATGTGTTAATAGACAATGATTTCATGTATTGAATGGACAACGATATCGTTCATTTAATAGACAACATTATCATGTGTTAAATAGACATAGATATCATGTGTTTAATATACAACGATACCACTCATTTAATAGACATCAATGTCGTGTGTTTAATAGACAACATATCATGTATTGAATGGACAACAATACCATTCATTTAATAGAAAACAATATCATAATTGGTAGACAACATTATCATATATTAATAGACAACAATAACATATAATTGGTAGACAAGGATAACACAAATTTAATAAACAACATATCATTATTGCTAGACAACCACTTCTTAACAGTTAGCGATATATTCGTTGGACAAAAATATCAATGCCTGAAAACCATTTATATACAGGCAACCATTTGTATGCAAACTGCGTTTTGACACCGATAGAAATATATGTGTTAGACATAGTTATCAATTCTAGACAAACATTTATTAATGGATAGCGATTTAATATTGTTGACAATATATATTTTGACAACGATTTTAAATACATTGTATGACAGCGCTATCATGTATTAATAGTGAGCGATATCATACTTTTATAGACCGCATGTCATATGTTTAATAGACAACCACATAATGTATTCAATAGGCAATGAATTTATTTGTGTTCTAGAAAAGATAGGTATATTACTAGGATTAAGTGACATGTGCACTGAAAAAGGTAAACCCTTCTACAACCATCATGTTTGGTTTCTAGTTTCAATGTTTCAATGTTTAGTTTATATGAAATAATATTGCTTTATCAAAGGTGAACAAACTTCACATAAACTTTTCTTCATAATTGAACTTTTAATCAAATATTTTAACATACTCTTAATTACATTAACTAACATGTCCAAGTAGGTACATTAACTAACACCCTTTAAAGTGAAATGAACTTTGAAGAAAATAAAGTAGATTGTTATACAAAGAAAATAATAATTTTTATTAATATTAAACGATATAAAAGTTTTAAAATTTATTTGAATTTTATTAAAAATAATTGGATTATCATTTGTTAGACAAAGATATAAATGTTGAATTAATAGGATTTGTTAGACATAATGGTTTATTGACATAATAGTTTAATAGTTTACGCAAGATTAATGGTCGAGGGATTATTAGTTTTAATAGCTAAAATGATTAATAGTTTAACAATTAATTGGTTACTATGCACCTTGTGCCTTAAGTCGAACTGTAAAGGGTGGTTGGTTATAGTTGTTTCACCACTCAGGTTTTCCTTGTAGGAAACAAGAAATCCTTCGGTCCATTGCGCAATTTAATTTTGAGTGATGTCACCTTGTGTCTTGTCGACTTCTTACTTGGGTGCTTGGGTATAGTATTCATGTATTTATTGACAGATAATTCGGTCTCCTAGCATGAGGGATTTAGCTTAGGTTAAAGGTCTACATATGTTATGTTGTGCCATGGTTACTGTCACGCCTATCGCTTTGTGACGACGTGATTCCTGATGAGGGGATCATTGCACGCCCTGATGGATAGATGTGAATGATAACTTGGCCGGAGTCTTGTGCTTCGTGATGTGGGCGTTTGTTCTTTGTAATTGATGTTGGCACTTGGTTCTGTAACACCTTAATGCGATTGGTTTTGTGCACCGTAGAGGTTTCTAGTTACTGGTTGTCTAAGCCGATGTGTCGGGTTGTTGATGTTGTCCTTCAGCTTATAGACGTTGTCTTTCTTGTGATGGGCGGGTAGTCGTTTTTATCTATCTATTGATTATTGTATGTTTCGTCTAGTTGCTTGATTTGCTAGTATGTTGGGTCATTGTTGTATGTTGCCTGAATGCGTAAGTTGTGTTCGTCGTCAAGTGGTGTTGATTAATTATTGTCATTGATTTCCTTTCTGCTTAAATTAAAAAATAATAATAATAATAAAATAAAAATAAATAAATAAATAATTTATCTGCTTTGCGTTGCATGTAGTCGTAACAACGGGGGTCGTTACAAAACAAGATTTGAAAATAGACGATCCAAGCATATTTTTAGAGGGATTTTTCCTAAATTGGATGTAAGTCCCCAATGAGAGGGTTGGGATTCCCATTGATAGAGCAAAAATAGTCTTTAAACTATTCTTTCCCAAGAAAACTCTTTATCACTGAAATGCACGGAGAAGGAAAGGGGGAACGCTTGGAAGAAGCTATTTGAGTCTTGGCCTTTGTCATTGGTAAGTCAAGTAATTTCCATTTGTTTTATTTTCCTTGATACTTGCACACAACTACAACAAAACTCACCTTTCTCAAACCCTTATAAGCATTTCAAATAAATAATATAAAATTGAATGCAATTTTCCTACCTAACCTCAGATAAGTTAATTTGATCACCAATTCTATAATTCAAATACACTAAACCATGACATTGAATAATAATAAGAATTGAGGGAGGTCGGGCGGAGGGGGTGGGTGGGTGAAACAAAGATCTATGTTAATATGATTGAAAATTTGACAACACATATATTATACCTAAATTTGGCGTTGCAACTCTTTCATCCAAGTCTAGGTTCCTCTATTATGATTCGTCAATCAAACTCTATATTATAACAAGGACTAAAATATCAAATCCAAAATGGATCACATGATGGATCATCAAACCCTAAGAGATGTTGATGTTTAAACAACATCAGGAAGACATTCTCTTAGAATAATAATTAATAATATAATTATTGATTATTAAATATCTTATATAACAAGTAAATGATAATAGTAAATAGTTATTGATTATTCAAGGGACACATTCTTTCATGGATGGTCACCATATGTTCCCTATATATGGAACACTCATCATTGTAATAATATATCTATCATATCTCATATAAGGAAAACCAACATGGTATCATAGCCAGACTAGGTTTGACTCCCTCACTGGAGGGCTCAGGAAAATGAGAGAGTTATTAGTCAGACCTAGCCTATTGGCTACAACTATTTTGGAGAGGATGAGAGGCAGATTACACAGATAGTGATGGGCAATACAATCGGTTAAAATTTACTTGTATCGATTCAAATGAGTGGTGTGCCTCACGAGCCCTGCACCCTGTGCCATTAAAATGATGAGAAACGTATACAATGTTTGTATTCACGCTCTCTCTCTCTGCCGCCGTTGTGGATTTAATGTTCACACCAGGATGACACACTATTTTTCAACCTTGTATAATTTGGACATGTAGCATTGTTTAACATGACTCTCACATGGGCTCTTGGATCGTTCTAGATGACATGAAAACGGTGGTAAAAATACACCCAACCCACTGGAAATGAACCAGGGTTTGCATATTGAGGTTCTCCTCATCTCCTGCACTTTGGCCCAATAAATTTTATTGAAGTGACGTCATGGTATTCGTTATTCCTATTTTATTGAACACAAAGTCTAGCTTGTCTTTTGACAGAAATTTTGCATGCATTGTTGAGGATACTAAGTGGAAGACAAGCACATGAGGAAAAGTAATCATACCAGTCAGTTGGGATACACCTATAGCTGGGATTGATCATGATCAAGTTGAAGTTGTTGTGGATAATAAAGGATTCTTTAAGAGGAGTTGTTGTAGAGACTGCCAACGCCACATTGCTTGAGTGTTTCAACCAGTAGAGAAGTTACTTTACTATTTACCATACATTTGCATCGTAACAGTGTTTACTGCCAAGTGTGAAAGAGGGGGATATTGCTGTGACTGCTCAATTAAGACTTGCTCATCAAAAAACCTCAGTTTAAAAGATGCATTTCCAGATCTGTAAGATATGTTGTAGAAAAATCATATGGCCTTTGTTTGAGGAACATCTCCATTCCAAACCTTTATGTTAAACGCCCTAGCTAGAAATTAACATTGGGCATTCATGTCTCACATAGAATGAAGAAGAGACACAATTGAAGTCAAGCGCTTATCCTATTCAAAGTATGCATATCTATAGAGGATCTTTGAATAAGGGTTGTTTCAAAGATCAAGAATAGGAAGGTGTGTCATCCTTTGACTATATAAAAGAGCACATAACAACCATCACACATTCCAAGGACAAAGAGTGATTATTCTAGGGAGGCGTCCAACCTTTGGAGTAAATTATTTAGTCAAGGACATACTTATGTTAGAATTTTTAATTTTCTGGTGACACAGTTACAACACTTAATCCAATAATAACTGCAATAGGATCACTGAAAGATAGACAATCACAAATGCAATAGAACACAAAGTTTATCCTGGGAAACCCTTGTGGGGGAGAAAACCCAGCAACCAAAATAATCAATATAGATTCTTTCAACTAGTACAATAACGCGCTATAGCTCCCCAAGAAGGACCAAGACCAAAACACCAAAAGAAACAGTCTCCAAGACTTGTGCGCTAGACCTTCTTATGTGCTCCAAGATACACAAGACAAGTGTGTGTGTGAATGACCAAAAGAGAGGAACCTATCATCTATTTATACAAAAAAGTGTATCTTATGACTCTTGACCTAACTAACCCATAAAAAACAGGGCCGACTAGCCACAATGGGGCTTTTTACAATTACAAGTAAAATACCAATAAAATAATTTGTTTGTTGAGCCGACCTATATAATATAATTACAATGACCTTTTAAAGGTTTGACCAATACAAATATACAAGAATATCTTCTGAAGTTACACCAAAAATATTAACACTCCCTCTTAACAAGGAAGGTATTCTTCCAGAAACAGACTCCAAGTCTGATATCACACGAGCTCACATCCATTGATTGTTGAACATGTGAATCTATACATCCTCGGACAACCATAGGGCAACATGAATTCACCCCATGCAACCAAGGCATGTGGGTAGCTCTCAATAGCTACAACATATCCCCAAGACATCCATTACCCTGCAATCCATCAGTACCTGATAATGTGCATCCCTATTTCAGTGCCAGCCCTTTTTCATGTTGGATGAGATCCACCAGACTCAGTGCCAACCCTTTTTCATGTTGGATGAGATTTTTCCATTTGTTCTCGGTGCTAGCCATTTTTCATGCTGGATGAGACCCACCAGACTCAGTGTTAGCCCTTTTTCGTGTTAGATGAGATTTTTACATACTCCGTGCCACCCCTTTTTCATGTTGGATGAGTTCCACATGTCACTCCCTCTGAAGAGGGACCATACCAAGCTTGTCTATGAAGTACTCGAACTTCGTCCTCGACAGCGGCTTGGTGAACACGTCTGCAACCTGATCCTCAGTAGTCACGAACTGGAGCCTAAATGCTCCCCTCTGTACCATATCCCTGATATAGCAGTATATGATCTCGATATGCTTCGAATTGTCATGGAACATCGGGTTCTCTAACAACTTTGTGCAACTCTGGTTGTCACACCAAATGCAGGTCACCTCCAATCCGAGACCAAACAACCCAAACAATAGCTTCTAAAACCACACTTCTTCTCTTCTCGTTGCACATGCTTCCACATACTCAGCTTCACCCGTACTGAGTGCCACACATGACTACTTCCTATTGCTACACAAGACCATATTGGAGCCAAGACTGAAGCAACATCCTGAAGTGCTCTTTTGGTTAGGAATATTGTGGGCCCAATCTGAATCTAAGTATCCATACAATCCAAACTCATGGTCAAATCCCTACCAGAGACCATGATCTAGAGTATCCTTAAGGTACCTCAACACATGTTTTGTTGCAACCAGATGAACCTTCATGGGCTACTCCAAATGTTGAATCAGTGTGTTCACCGCAAAACATATATTTGGCCTTGTGTTCATCAAATACATTAATGAGCCCACCATCTGCCTGTATAAGGTAGAATCCACAATCTCTGAAGTTGTATCCTACAGGAACTTCAAATTTGATACCATCGAAGTAGCCACAGCCTTACAGTCCAACATCCCGAACCTCTTCAGGATCTCCACAACATACTTTCCTTGATTTATGAAAATCCCATCTGATTTCTTCCATACTTCTAGTCCCAAGATGTAGTGCATCATTCCTAAATCTTTCATCTCGAATTATGTAGCCATTTTTCTCTTACACTCTATGATGAGCTTTTCCGCACCTGTTAAAAACATGTCATCCACATACAACAATAGAATTATCAGTTCACCATTCTCAACCTTAAAGTAAAGGTTAGGATCTGCACTGCTCTTGGTAAAACCCAAGCTCATTTGAAAATATAGTGACATGGATCCCAATGCAGTGTCATAGATCCCAAGAAAAATGACATATATCTTAATGTAGATGTTGCATACACATACATGGATCCCAAGGCAAGTACATGGATCTCGATGTAGTGCCATAGATCTCAGAGCAAGTAAATGAATCTTGAGGCATGATGCATGGATCCCAAGGCATAAATGCCACCTCAAACACATGTACACATTCCACAATGCAAGGTACCCACCCATAGTGGGGGGTCTAACCTCCTTAGAAATCACTAGATGATGCACACCAAGTGATCTCTTCTAGAAACATCATAACATTAGATTAATTTTAAAAATTTGCCTAAGTTTTACCATGGGAGGACAACCTTAGCCTTTATGCATATGACAAATCTTAATACAAGAGTTATTTCCTAGGTCTCTAAGTTGAAGAAAAACAATGTGATGAATAAATTATGGTAGGGAAAGGGGAAACTTCATGGATTGACCCTCAAAGTCATGTGTGATGATATGAAGGTCTTTTGTCTTGTCCAACTAGCTTTCAAGAGCTAGGAAACTTCAAAATTTTCACATGTAAACCTTTAAGAGGGAGCTTTTGCTTAGAGTTACCACCTCGAAACTTTGTTTTACTACTCCATTTCTTTATATTTTATTTTTTCATATATTTCTTACTCCTTTATTTAGATATGCATTATTTAGCATAGGAGTTAGGGGTAAGGGCCTTGTAATGAGGTAACATGGCTCTAGCTTATTATTTTTTAACTTAATTTTCATACTCTTCACCTCTGGATTTTTTGGCTTGTCTACGTCAGTCTTCATTTGCTTAGTTAGACCTTGTTGAATGACATATGAAAGGTAAAACATGAGCGGGAATAATTTTTTTATGAATGGAATGGAGGTGAAAGGGGAAAATGTAAGGTGTTAAATATGGATAGGGATGTGAGGTACGCTACCTTAACCGGATCCCTAGTAGTACAGCTTGACCCAAGACCATACGACACTTCTAAATGATCATTTTTCCCCCATGGTACGATGAGGCAAATAATAAAATTGTTAGTGTTATGAAGTGTTATTATATCACACTTTAGTGTTTACCTCATTTGCAACCAACTTAGAAGCTATAACACAATTTTTAATTATCAAACCCATACACGAGAACATAACACAACAAGTGAAGTGAACAAACTAAACCAAAGTACCATGACCATGTGAAAAAAATCATAATGCACCATCTATCATATGAGGTGTAAGAGGAATAAGTTGATATAATATAGTTAAGTCATTTGAAAGAACTCATGAGTGATGTATGACTAGGTCATTGTGTATCTGATGGAAGAACTAGAATGACCAGTCTGAATTAGAAGACATGAGTAGGAGAGCTCATCCAAGCAGCAATACCACACACATGAGAGGGTGGTCTGGAAGCAGTTTCCCCCAAGGGGGCAACATATAGCTCCTACTTGGGGACATGCACTCTTAGAATAAGAGTGTATGAGAGTTCCATAATCTCACTCAAACCTATAATCTACAAACATGTAAACTTGGGAAAATGTGAGAAGCAAGGCAATTCTACCACCTTAGTAAATTACTATAGAAATCAAAATTTTCTAAGTCTAAGCAAAAAAATAAAACATGCAACTACTCTAAGAAAACGCTTGAAAAAGAAAGAAATTATTCTAGGGCAATCAAATGCAATCAAAATAAGCAATGCATGAAAGGAAACACACAAATGAAAGCAAGAAAATGAATGGAATAAAATCAAACAAGCAACCTAAATTATTGTTCAAATAGATTATTCTTTCCTAATCCTATTGGTTAACTAAGGAATAAAGTTTCCAAGTGGAGTCATAGATCTAGTGCAACCACTTGATGAGGTCATCAATGTTGAGATTTGGGTACCTTGGGAAGCGGTCCCCTTGTGGTTTTGAGTCTCTAACCACAAGTGGGAAATATTTTGGTACTATGTACCTTGTACTTTATGTATAATTCAACTTTGACTTCACTTAAGTCAAAAAGTTGAATTTTTGTCACTTGAGCAAAAGTGACTAATTATTCACTTTGTGGGTGAATAAGGGACATAAAGTGAACTTAGGGAACTTAAACCAAAGTGGGTTTGTGAGTGATATTATTGTGGGATGATCTCAACCTTTGATTATAGAATGGATGGAGAGATCTTAGCCATCCATCTCTTAGGTTTCCTTATGGAGGTTTAAGAGGGGCGCATAAAGCCTAAGGAGGCTCATTCTATATTTTGTTCACTTGGAGAGGAAGAGGAGAGAAATGGATATGGCAATGGAGGCAATGGATGAGGGTTTCAAGGGCGCCTCCTTCCATGGAGGCCTCTAGGAGGATTCGGCTTCCATTATTTTGTGGTGTTGACGCTTGCTTGGAGGAGGGTGCACATCTAGCAGGGAGGTCTTGTACTTGTCATATTGTTGGTTGGAGAGTCTTGTTGGAGAGGTAGAACACAAGGTCAGATTTGTGAGCAAGGGTTTCTTCTACAAGGCCTCAAGGAGCATGGGCACAAGCTTTCAGTGGGACTGGGCAACAAAGGAGAGGGGTGCACCATGCTTGGGCACAATCACCTTCTTGGACTTGTATAGCAGCTTGAGAGGGGTTGCCTTTGTATCAAGTTCATTTGTTTCATGTACTTGTTGTATCTCACATTCTTTACATCACATATATAGACTTATATTCCAAACTGGTTTTCCCCAGGGGATTTTATCCAGGGTCGTGTTGACCAAAAACTCTTGTGTCATATTTTCATGTATGCTAGAGTTTAGAACAACATTATTTCAGTTGTAAATATCTAGAGGTGTATTACATATTTCAGGTATGCGTGTGCTAACCTATGGGATACTAAAACTACATGCTAGAGCACCTTAAAAGCTTATGTAACCATAACAAAACAACATAAAAGTTCCTGAACAATTTGTTGTTATAAAACAACATCAAAGAAGTGTTAGAGAGTTGAAACTTAGAGCCAACTTTAGGTCAAAGACAGACCTAGTTGGTAGCCTGCTAGGACCTTATATTTCTTCATGGTATCAAAGCCCTTGGTGGCTAAATATTGTTGATTTTGGACAGCATTTTGTGGAAAGTTATTGACAGCTTGTGGCTAGATTTCTTGATAGCTTGTTGACAGTGATTTGCAGCAGCTTGTTGGCAGTGATTTGTGTCACACTTGTAGGACAGTTGGTGGACCTAGATTCAGTCGCTTTTCACACCTATTTGCTAGGAGTGAGGATTATTTTGTACAACCTCTTTTCACACCTATTTGCTAGGAGTGAGGTTGCAGTTCTACTGACTCTTTTCACACCTGTGTTGACATAAGTGAGGCAATGCTCTTTTGTAGTCGTAGCATCAGTGTGAGTTCAGTGATAAAACATGTCAGTATCCCAGATGCGGCAGAGGATAGGCTAGCCAGAGCTAGCAACTAGTCCCCTTGGAAGACCGTGATCATTTTCATCTTGGAGGATCTTCAACTATGGGATATAGTTCAAGCTCCCGTGGTGAATCCTCCTTCACCTGCTCCATCACCATTGTTGGATGCATTTTTTTGGAAGAAAAACACCAAGGCGAAACAGACTATTTGTGATGCAGTGAGGGATCATATCATACCCCACTTGACTGGTAAAGACTTTGCATTTTAGATGTAGGCATCCTTGTGCAAGCTTTAACAGAGTCCTAACCAGAACTGGAAGATGGTTCTATAGGAGAAACTCAAGAGCATTCAAATGCTCACGACTGAGTCAGTCACTTCTTACCTTGGTAGATTCACTCAGATCAGAGATGAGCTAGAAGCGGTCGGAGAGATAGTGGACCCAAAATTTATGGTGAGGACAACTTTAAATAGTTTTTTGAGACCGTGGGGTTCATTTGTTCAAGGAATTATTGCCCGGGAGGCTATGCCTTCTTGGGAGAGACTTTGGGATGATTTCATACATGATGAGACGAGATGCAACTCAAATTCTTAAGGAAAACAACGGATATCTCAGGGTGATAAGAATCTTTCTCTTTGGACAAAGGGTAATAAGAAGGTCAGCAAGGGTGCATGACAAGGTCCCAAGAGGGGGGCCAAACCACAGGGAGAGAGTGGCAGTGGCCAGAAGAGAGATATGAGCAAAGTGAAGTGTTTTGCTTGTAAGAAGATGGCTCACTATGTTGGATAGTGTCCCAACACGAAGAAGAAGCAGGGTGGCACAACAGCTACAACAGAGGATCATAGTTTCAGACACAGTTTGAAAGGGATTGTGCCTTCCTCATTTGTTGAATTTTAGTTGAGTCGACACCCAGTATCTAGTACATAGACAACGAGGCTGAAGATTTCCAGGTCCTATCAAGCTTGCCTATTGGATCTGTCTTTGACCACAGTTGGGCTCTAAGTTTCAACTGTTATGTAAAGTGTATGTTGTTGTTTTAGGATAGCCAACAGTCCAAGAACTTCTTGCTGATTTGTTACGGTTGCACTTCCAATTTCAGGTGCTCTAGCATGTAGTTTTAGTAACCAGAAGTTAGCACATGCATACTAAAATAAGTACAACACACCTAAATATCTTTACAGCTGAAAATAAGTAGATCTAAGAGACTAACACATGCATTTTTGTACACAGGTATTTTTGGTCAACATGACCCTGGATAAAACCCCCCTCGGGGAAAACCAGTTTGGGATATATTTATATATAATGATTAAAGAAAGAGATAAAACAAGTAATGAAATAAAATGGAACCTGTATACATAGGAAGATCCTCACGAGCCTTGCCAAAATAACCAGAGAAAGAAGTGCCCAAACTGAGGTGTGCCCTATCCCTTTGTTTCCCTCTGCACTGAACTGAAGAGCCCTAGCTCATATGTAACCCAATGAAGAAATCCATCCACAGGAATGTTCTCTCATGTGCTACCTCTCCACTAAAACTGTCAGAGCTCGAATCCTCCAAGCAGATCTGCTACCAGGTAGTTTCCAATCCTCTCAACAGGTGCGCCCTCCTCCTAGCAGAAAAGATCACCATAAATAAACTGAGCCATAGTCTGAATTAGTCTGAATGTCTCTCTCCACAGAAACAAGCACCCAAGCTCTCCTCTCCCTATGCATCAGACCTCATCTCAATATGATAAGTCCTCCTCCTCTGATGAGCATATGAAGGATAATAAATGTGCCCTCCTCTCCTAGATGCGCCCCTCCTCCATGAAAATGCTCCCTCTCAGAAATGAAAGTTATGGCTCCATGGAAATACTCTCCATGCAAGCTCAAACCAACCACAAGATTCTCCTCGAGCTCTCAAGGGTTTTTCTCAAACCCTCATGAAGTGTGCCCTCCTTCTCCTCAAGAAATGTGTCCCTCTTCTCTTCTCCAAGACTCACTAGTGAAGAATGAGTCTCCAAAAATACCTTTACCCTCTCTTTAGCCTCTTTGAGCCAACCCTAAAAGATCAATGGCCTAGATTAGATCTAGCCAAGTCTAATCAATGGGTGAGATCTCATCCTAAAATATCACTAAGGAAACCCACTTTCCTTAATTTCTTTATGTCTATTAATTCACCCACATTGTGAATTAATTGTCACTTTATGACTTAAGTGACATATTTCACTTTTGACTTAAATCTCCTAAGTCAAAGTGAAATTAGAATCATAAAGTAAAGTACAAGGGTAATAGTCTTCCCCCTTTATGCTTAGAGACTCATAAGCACATGGGGACCACTTTCCAAGGTACCCAAATCTCAACAGGGGCTTCGAGCCATGTGACTGGTGTGAGGGAGCATTTTGTTGATCTCAGAGATACAGAGGTCGGGATGGAGATTGCCTTTGGTGATGACACCATAGTTAGAGTTGTTGGGCATGGCATAGTTACCTTTCACAGAGATGGCTTTCCACCTATTTCGTTCAGGGATGTTCTCTATGTCCCTGGGTTGAAGAAGAATCTGATATCAATTTCCACCCTCCAGGATAGGGGTCTTGAGGTGTCCTTCAGAGGGACAAAGGTCCTCACACACCCTAAGGGGTCCTATCTCACCAAGATGTATGCAGAGGGTGTGCCCTTGGTAAGTGTTGAGTCTCTAACCACAAGTGGGAAGTACTTTGGTACTATGTACCTTGTACTTTATGTCTAATTCAACTTTGACTTCACTTGAGTCTAAAAGTTGATTTTTTGTACATTTGTTTCATGTACTTGTTGTATCTCACATTCTTTACATCACGTATATAGACTTATATTCCAAACTGGTTTTCCTCGGTGGGGTTTTATCTAGGGTCGTGTTGACCAAAAACTCTTGTTTCCTATTTTCATGTATGCTAGAGTTTAGAACAACATTATTTCAATTGTAAAGATGTAGAGGTGTGTTACATATTTGAGGTATGCATGTGCTAACCTATGGGCTACTAAAACTACATGCTAGAGCACCTTAAATGCTTATGTAACCATAACAAAATAGCAGAAAAGTTCATGAACAATTTGTTGTTATAAAACAGCAGCAAAGAAGTGTTAGACAATTGAAACTTAGAGCCAACTTTAGGTCAAATATGGACCTAGTTGGCAGCCTGTGATTGGTTATGAACCAAATCAAGGATCTATTGAAAATTACATGGGCACAAGGTGGAATATTTATCACTGTTAGGCCTAGAACCAAGGTAAGATGATAATCATGAAGCATAAAGCCAACATCTTGCCAAGGCTGGGTATCACTTTCATTGATAAACCCATTGATTTTTTTCTTTGAATTATTAAGGTCAAGGGGCTTTGAAGACAGCTCCAGCTAGGATCTACATGAAGATTGTTGATTTTCCATGCTTCTTTCAATCAAGGATGAGGGAAGGATGAGAACACTTGTGAGTTAAATCTTGGCTTTCAAAGACATAAGGAAATGAATGCTCCATATATATTATAACATCTTAACAACTTATATTTTCCAAAAGAGGCAAACAATTTGCTCCAAGTTCTTAGAGACTTGATCCGGATTATTTTCGGCACAAAATGAGAGCGGAGATATAATAAAGAAATGCACAGAGATATCGTAGATATTCAATAATATAACATAAATGTATCAGAGATGCAACCATAAACACAGATATACAGTAATACACGATTTTTATTAATGAAAGAAATGTACAGAGACTGTAAAAATACAGAGTGAAAGACTCGCTAGAAAGGTGGCAACTTATCTCTGAGAAGAGATGTGACGGCTACTCGCATTCGCAAGAAGATGATTACAATGAGGCTCTGAAGGAATTTTTTACAATAAACAGGAATTCCAAAAACCCTATATATACAAAAACCTAACCCTAGAAGATGAAGCGCCAAAAGTCATGTGGGCCTCATTTGGGTAACTTAGTACATCAACTTCCTGGGGTCGTAACTTTTGCATACAATATTTTTTTTAGGCATATGATAGTCCGTTGGAAAGGTATCGTCGAGGAGATTCATTTTGGGGGCTCAATCATACCTTTGTCTATCATTGAAAATCTCGATCCTGAAAAAACTTCATTTAGGCCCTAAAAATGGCCCCGAAAGTTAAAACTGCTAAAAATAGTAAATTGCCAAAATTGCCAAAAAACTATTTTGAGCCAGCTGGAAAAGGTGGGTGGCCACCGATATCCACCTAGATCAATCCTCCCTCCTTAGTAATCAATGGTCTCCATTGCATTGAGTGCTCAAGGGAGAGGAAAAAACGTTTGTTGAATCTGAATCTTGGTGAGTTGATTGCCTTGCTGGAGACGTCGCGCTGCTCATTTTGTGGAAGGCTATCACGAGCATGTGGATGGAAGGGTTGAACCTTTTTAACCAATCTGGATACATGAGATTCTTTTGTGCAGAAGGAATCTTTACACTTTGCTACAATCTTGTCAACCTACTTCTGTTGGATAGAAGGTGCTTGGGTCGAGGCTGTAGTGGTTGCAGTATCCTTTTGTTCACATTTTGAACAGATTGTGAAGAAGCTTAATTTTGTAGCATGAGATACTACCTTGTGGCACTTTTGATATGGGACAGTAGTCAGAACTACCTCTGGTATTCTATAGAGATGACCCCCCAGAGAAACAATGACACTACGGGGTCGAGACTCATAAACAACATGGTGCTTCCACATATATGGTTGGCCCAAGAGAACACCACAGAAATCCAGTGGGGAAAAATCACATAATACCTCATCCTTGAAGGGATAGATGTCATATGAAAATTGACACTATTGGTTGACACGAAGATATCGTCCTTGGCGAAGCCACCCGATGTTGTATGGTTGTGGGTGTGGTGTTGTCGACAATCCCAATTGTTTGACGACCTCTGCTAAGATGAGGTTCTTTTGGCTTCCGCTATCAACAATAAAATGCAGCAGGGTCCCCTTCACCCACATATGTGAATGAAAAAGGTGCTCCCCCTCTTCAGGATCTGTTGGTTCTTCTGGTTAAATTGTTGGGCTCGCGACAATAGCAGTGGGATATGCGTCGATGATATGTCTTTTACCACTATTTTCAAAATCAAATTCTGAATCAGGGTTCATCTCCTTGTCTTTGACCTCGGCCACCAATGACTGTTTTGAGCGACATTCATCGGTGTTGTGCCAGGGGATTTTGTGGAAATCGTACCATTTTCCAGTGTCCTTCTTTTTCTTCCTGTGACCCTTCTTTTCCTATGGCTTGGACTGGTTTTCGGGAGACTGTTTTTTAGGGTCGTCTTTGTCATACTTTGGTTGTTACGGATTTGCAGACCCAAACTCTCATTTGTTCTGGTGCTTAAATTTCTACTCAATTTTAATAGCATATCGATAAGCAGCATCGAGTGATGAGATGTCTAGAAAATCCATTTCAGTTTGGATGTATCTGTGTAGAGACCCACGGTATTTCAGAACCAAATGTCATTCAGAGTCTTCAATACCCAGCTTGGTGCGCAAGGTATGGAAGGTATTGGTGAACTTTGGAACTGCTTGGCCCCTCTTTTGGCCGCAGTGTGGTCCATCTCATGTATTGGTCCTCATAGTTTCCAACAGGGTAATAGTGTTCCCTTACCGCGTCCACAAAAAATCCTCAAGTGAGTTTGACCCTATATTCCAGACTCCTTTGTGTAACTTTGATCCCAGTAAGTTTCCCACCAATGATTGACATGGGGGAGAGTTTTAAGGAGTGCGAAGGTGATCTTTTCCCTGTCGGAAAAATGGTGAACAGAGAAATAATTGTCTAGCATATTTAGCCATTTGTCTAGGGAATCCGCATCTATCTAACCTTCAAATATGGGAATATCAAAATTAACTTGTACCTTGAAAGGAGAGATGCTTCCAAATTGGTTGTTTGATGAAGATGTGTTTGTTTCTATCGGCACGCATTGAAGGATGTGGGAAAAATTCTCCATCATTTCATCCCTCTATCGCGTGAGAGCTTTCTCAAGCAACGGATTTATAACATCATTTGCTCCGTCGTTTTTCTTTTCTTTCACCATGGACGGTTTATTAGGCGTGTGAGAGTGATTTTCTTCAAGAGAGACAAGCTCGAGACCCAACTTGCTATACTCGGACCTCGTCGGGGACATGCACTGAAAAATGATCAAGAGCAGCCCGCTCTGATACCACTGATCTAGATTATTTTTGGCACGAAATGAGAGTGGAGATATAATAAATAAATGCACAGAGATATCGCATATATTCAATAATATAACAGAAATGTATTAGAGATGCAACCATAAACAAAGATATACAGTAATACACGATTTCTATTAATGAAAGAAATGTACAGAGACTGTAAAAATACAGAGTGAAAGACTCGCTAGAATGGTGGCAGCTTATCTTTGAGAAGAGATGTGACGGCTACTCGCATTCGCAAGAAGCTTATTACAATGAGGCTCTGGAGGCCTTTTTTACAATAAACAAGAATGTCAAAAACCCTAGACATCCAAAACCCTAACCCTAGGAGATGAAGCGCCAAAAGTCATGTGGGCCCCATTTGGGTAAGTTAGTACTGTTACAGAGAAATCCCCCTCCGGACAAGTGGATTATCTCTTGGATACTAGACCCCTATGACCAAGATAGAAAAGTGCTATTGTGGACACTAACTTTCCTTTTCATGAAGCTAGACTATTCAAAGAAGAAGAAGGAAGAAGGATAAATACCTTTTTATCGATGTTTGTCCTTGCTCGATCCAGGCTGATCTTGATCTCCAAGTTCTTCAGAAGGTCCTAAAATGCAATGAGAAACAACAACGATACATACTTCCTACTCTACTATGATTATCTTCATAATGGATCTATGAAAGAAATAAGTTTATGAAACGTACACAAACTTTAAAGGAAACAAGCCAAGCATATATTTATATTAATGAAAACAAAGTGAGATGCTTACAGCCATGGATGTAGGTGCAGTAGCTTCACCAAGATCTCTTTGTGCATACCCTTGCTCAAATAATCCATACAGAATGTTGATGCTTCAATGATATCTACCTTATGAGATCATAAGTTTGATACTTCACAATCTCTCCATCTCTGTGTCAATACCACTCATGAGATCATAAGTTTGGTATCTCCAATCTATCATGTCTTTTTCACCATGAGAAGGCCTCCTTATATAAGCTTGGAGAGACCTAATCACTTGAGAGATATTTGGGATAAGTTGAGGATTCCTCTCCTTCAGTTGTGGATCTTCCCTAAGATCATGCTTTGACCTCAGATTCGAATCCAACTAACTTCATAGATTGAGGGGATTCTTCCCTGATTTATCTCAACAAACCAAAATTCGCTCAGAAAGGGTAGCACTCCTCCAAAAGGGTGAACAGAGCGTTTCAACACTCCCCAAAAGAAGGCTAGGGAGCGTTAGCACTCCCTGACAGTGGGTAGGGGAGTGTTTCCTTCCAAAAATCATTTTTGAGTGGTTTTCTTCATGGCAAATGCTTTGTACTCTTCATCAAATGATTTCTCTTCCTAAAACCAGTCTTTGAGGTTGTCTTAAGTGTCCCTGTGATGTCGTTAGAGGCACGACATAGGCAAGATGGTAGTATGATGTTTGCGACACTTGTGGTCAATATGCGACACTTGTGGACAAGATGCAACACTTACAACAATTGTAATGACGACACTTGCGACACTATTGAAGTCAGTAATTTTGATGTGTAACAGATTGCCCCCCAAAGTGCGAAGTTAGAAGATGAGAACTGATGACTGAAGTACTTTGTAGACTTTTTCAAGCAAGGGTACAGACTCAGGGAACCAGATAGAAGCTGCACACAACCATCAAACAAATATTATGACATGTTTCAAACCCAAGCCAGGCATACCTATTCTTGAGTGATAAAGACTTTCAAGGTATGGCAGCCATAAAATACACTGCGGATCCATAATTATATTGGAAAAAAGGTATAGCCACTGAAGATACAATGTGGATCTATACTCCTATGACCTGAACTGATCGTAGCCACGAAGAATGCATAGTGGATCTACAAGACGACAAGACATAGCCACAAACCAATACAAAGTGGATCTATGTGACAGTATATGTGTCAACGTTCAAAAGAAACTCTGTCGCAACTTGGGAAAAGTACATATCAGAGTGATCACTCAACCCAGGGTCTTCTTACTGATCCTGATGTAGTATGAATCTAACCATGTGAATACATGTCCTGATGTCGAACATGGAAAAAACCACTTGATTACCAATCAATGAGGTAAATCGTTAACAAGGGCGAGGGAAATCACCATTGATGTCAATGATTCCCAAGGTAGTCTAATACATTCCAACAAATGTGAATGGATGATACGAAGTCGAACGTCCTTGGAATCATCCGATCAGAGGTCAATGATGTAAACCCATTGTCGAACGTGAGGAGGCCTGCCATTGAGGCATGGAGGTCCCAAGGTACTAATTGGTTTCTAAGTCCAGTTCATGGATAATGTGTTGAAGTCGACAGGAATAGACTCGTCGAAGAAGGGCCTTGGTGTATCCCCCATCAACCACACGAAACTGACATAGAGATGTAATTGGTGGATCAAATGAACATGGACTGACACGGGTATTGAAATAGGAATTTGTGACGGTTGACTTTTGAGGCAGATACTTCCCTTGAACACTGAGGTATGATAGCAGAAACTTGACATGGACCAAAACTTGATAATGTAGTGGATACTGTGACTTTTGTTGGGTGACCCAAAGGAGTAAGGAAACTCAAAGGATTGGTTCAGTGCAGAGGTTTAGCGGATTAAAATGCATGCAAAGATAAAATGTCGTGTTCAAGGGTGACTCTAAGAATTACTAGTAATATTCTCAAAAACCCGCCTGGCTTGCTTCCTTCAATTTTTTCCCCCATCCAGATAGACGAGTACCTATTTTTTATTTAACGAGCTCGAGGAGGGTAACACATGCTCGATATAACTCACCTTCGGTAAATCCCTCTTCCTTTGTTTAACAAACTGGAAGAAGTAAGGGTTCGGTCCCATATGGGCCCTTCAATATATGATTGTTTAACGAGTCCAGAGAAGGTAAACTCGGTGATTTTTCATGTTTAGAGAGTCTAAAAAGAACTTAAAGACGACTCCATTATGGTCCTTTTTTGTAATGTTAGTCTTGCAAGGCCAAAAAAGAGATAAATTATCACTCGAAAGACGCCCTTTCAAACCTTTTAATGAGTGGGAAAGGAAGCAAGATCACTCAACAATATTTTCACGTTTAGAGAGTCTAAAAAGAGTTTAAAGACGACTCCAAGGGGTTCCTTTTTCGCGTATCCATGCGAGCTCGAAAAAGAGATAAAAGGTTGCTCGGTTACATTCTCATGTTTTTACGAGCGTGATAAAGAACAAAGAATAAGTTCGGTATGCCCCCAGCTTGAAAAGCTAGTGGCTTAACTCCAGAATGATCATCAAAGGCTGGAGACATGCCCCCCAAGCTTCAATTCAATCACTGACTTTGAGGTTGTCACCAATTTATGTACTAGATGGAGAAAAAGGATATAGGTGGATGAAATGAAGGTTCAAATATGAGACCTAACAAAAGACTCGACTCGACATCTACGAGATCTGGCGAAAGACTCGACCTGACAGGAGAGGTGATTGTTTGATTTTTTAACGAGCTTGACAGATGAAAAGAACTATGCTCAAGGCTTTGGGTTGAATCCCCAGACCTCTGTTCCATTTTTTAATGAGCTTGCTACAAAGAGGAAAACTATGCTCATAACCTCTGTTTCATTTTTTAACGAGCTTTCCACGGAGAAGAGAAACTATGCTCGCGACTCTTCTTGATCATGGCTTCCAAGAGGATAATGATTTGGAAGGACACTAGGTCAAGGGACAAAACTCGGTCATGGCTTCCAAGAGATCTTCACTGGATCGAAGAAGAATACTCTGGAAGGAGCATATGTCGAAATTCTTGCCAAAGGTAAGGAGATCGGGCTCCAATATCCCTACCGAAGAGATCACCATGTCAACTACAGAATCTAAGTCGTTGGAAGTTGAAGTCATTGGAGACAATGCCACATAATTGACCTGTGGCAGGGGTGATACCAACTGCATATAAGACCTATTTAGGGAGGTCATTGGGTTGATGGTCAATTCGGGGCCAACAAACGAAAGTTGATCAATAGTCACCATTCTTCCATCGTGTGGGAAATATATCACACAAAAAAGAGGAGAAACAATAGCTTTCATGGCATAGACATAATCTTTCCCAAGGAGTAAATTGAAATCCAAGGATTCCTGGACTACCATAACATCAATAAAGACAGTTTTCCCTCCCAAAGTTATGGGAAACTAGGGAAGGATCCCTAAAGGGTGACTATTTCTTCTGTTAGAAGCGAACAAAGTCTGGGTAACCGGCACAAGTTGAGGATAACCCAAAGCTTGCCAAGCAATAGAGGACAAAATACTAACGAACGAACCTTCATCTATCAGTGTATGAGGAAAGTCCCGACCAAAAACCTGTACTATAATCTTGAAAGGAATGTGAAAGGGAAGACGAGGTCCAATTAGCACACCCCAATCAAAAAGGATGGCCTCATTACTTGGAGAGGGTTTCGCGGGAGAAGGAGGAATGCCCCCTAGCACGCTAGATTATGTATCAATGAGAAAAACGTGGGTAGTATAAAGTTTACTCTTTATAGGGAGAGTAGGATCGGTCGATGATGGGATCAGATCGACCACGTTGACACTCTTCAGAGGAAGAGTGGGATTGACCGATGATCTAACCGGAGCAACCACTTTGGCACTCTTTGGATGAAGGGTGGGACTGACCGAGGAAGGGACTGGATCAGTCACTTTGGCACTCCTTAGAGGAGGAGTGGGATCGACCGATGGCAGAGTCAGATTGACCACTTTGACACTCCTCAATGGAGGAATGGGATCGATCGATAACGACATCAAATCGACCACTTGGGTTTCATTCTCCAAGGGGATAATGGGGTCGACATGTGGAAATGGATCGATCGTTTGAGTTAGTGTTTCAACCGAGGATGAAACTAGATTGACCACCTGATCAACCGTATTGACCGAAGATGGAACCCAATTGACCAGTCCATCAAATAATGATGAGTTGGGAGAAATCTTACGATAATTGATTGGAAGTTGAAGCTTTTTCAAAAGAGAATAGGCCTCATCCACACGAGGACAAAGGTGAGAGTGATGATCACCTTTGCATAACATGCAAGGAAACTTGACAGTTGTCTTCTTCTTACCAACCTTAATGTCACTAGTTGACGGGGCATCACCAGCATGTACATCAGGGGCCGATGACGTGGACGGCCACATTTATAAGACCTTGGGAAGACCCAGACAATCCCTCAGAAAGTGGTCACCCTTACAAAGACTGCAAGGGAATTTGGGTTTCAGATTCTTCGTTTTAATCTTGTTGGCCTCATCAACACTCCCAGTACTATTAACAGTACTTGGTTGCTTAGACCAAACATCTGATGTAGTTGGAGGCTTGGTCCTTTTCGAGTTCTTCTTCTTCTTCTCTTTCTGTTTCTTCTTCTTCTAATCAGCCTGGCTACTTGCTTTAGAGATTTGACTAGGCGAAGAAGGAGAAAAGGAAGGAGACTTAATGGGTGAAGAAGGCGAAAAGTCGACATGAGGTTGATCTGTGGGTGGTGTACTGACATCTGAAGTATTAGGTGCAACTGAAGCACTGGGAGGATTCGAGATCACCAGAGTGTGGAATAACCAAACTGGTATTCCGATGGTGAGTCTCGAAAGACTCAATGTGGCAATGTACGGAGGACCAAAGTTTCCAAAAGAAGGAAAGGTGAAAGGTTTCGCAGGACAAGTGGTTCCTCCATTTGTACTCCCGGCAGTTGATGTCATTAACCCTGACTTGACCTAAGGTCCACTAAGTAAAACAAGCAACACACGTTATGGATCTAAAAGCAAACAATCAAACAAAAATTCCCACAATGAAACCACTAGTTGGTGATGAAACCCAACATCGCAAGATCAATATAGAAAGGGGCAGGGATATAATGGGTGGATCAGTTATGTTGGCGACCTGCTTAACGAACTTACACCTTGGTGCAAGCTTCCACGTAGTAAATGTGAATTTACCATCCAAGGATCCTGAGTGAGTTTGACCAACGTCTGTTCCAGGTACAGTGAGACTTCCCTTCATCGTCACCTCATGTAAGACCCTAAAGATTATGGCTACTAAGGTCACCAACTCGTAGTCAGCCCCTGGGTGGGTACAGTTGATAGTCCAGTCCAAACGTATGGGTAGGATAACAAGTCTGAAATCCTTCGAGAGAACTGAGGACAAATGGACCGATGGAACTCCAAAGGACCCCGAACGGATTCAAAATTCACGAAGCACCGAGACCAAATGAAGACAGTTGAACCTCAAGAAGAACCCTCAATATATGATCTGACTACTATGAACGGTTGAACCACGGAGGGATACTCTTTGTAACTCTACCAGACGCGACCTCGTGTGTAACCCCTGTGTGAGAAGGGGATCCCAGAAAGCCTATACGACAATTGCATTTACTCTCCCTATCACAATATGCTAATGTTTGTTTGACAACTTTGGAAAGTTATCCTTTCAACCTATTCCAAATCCCTACACCTTAAACTAATGTAGGTTTGCTAACAGAAAATGTAAAAATGTCTGATGAATTTTAGATAAGAGATTGATTTTAAGGTTGTTGTTTACTCAGAGGTGTATGAGAGTGAAAACTGATGATATCATGACTCAATTCCCAAAACATGCATAAGAAATGATAAGCAGTCTTTTCTTTCAATGAATGTTTATTTAAGGGAAGAAGGATTTTCCTTTCACTTTCAAACACTAAGATGCAATGACCTCATGCAATAGTCCTCAATCAAAAATCCGATACAATGCTAAAATGTTTATATGTGACTGATAATCAGTTTGATGTAAAGCTTCCTATGTTATTCAAACTTCAAGATCTGTGAGATTTAAGCAACCCGGAAGCAAACTTCACATAAACAAAAACGCACCCTCGTTGTGATAAAACAAGAAAAAATAAAACCAAATCCAGACAGGAGGAAATGCTTGGAGAAAAGACCTCAAAGATCAAAATGAAATAGTGAAAATATCTTTGAATTTCCTTGCAACAACTTTCAGTCAATCAGATAAGTGAGAAAGAAGTAGATCGACTCCAAATCTCAAGGAAGAAGAGTGACTCAAAGCAAGGAAAATAGATGTCAAAAATCCAAACAAAACATCATTAATCCTTAGAAATCAAGTAATTGGAGGCTAAACAAGGACACACTAAGATAGCATAAACCCTGAGCAGATGAATTAGCAAAAAGAAAACTGAGAAAAACTACTCCCAAGAAGATTTTTGCAGAAAAAGGGGCAACGCTCTGGTGTCAAGGGTACCATAGTGTTTCAACGCTCTGTGGGAACCTACAAGGGAGTGCCAACACCCTGGTGGTAAAGGCAAGGGAGCGTTGGTGTCTCAGAACTCAAAAAAATTCCCGAAAAAAAAAAACTCAGGAAAAATGCAAAAATTTAGTGTGTAAGATGAATCCAAGAGCCAACAACACATATAAGGATAAGAGACACATCATGGAGAAGGTCAAAGAATGAGAAAAGGCCAAAACAAGACCTATGAAAGGAAACAAAAATCAAATTTCCTCCCCAGTGGAGTCACCAATTTCTGTTACAAAGAAATCCCCCTGCGGACAAGTGGATTCTCTCTTGGATACTAGACCCCTATGACCAAGACAAAAAAGTGTTATTGTGGACACTGAATTTCCTTTTCATGAAGCTAGACTATTCAAAGAAGAAAAAGGAAGAAGGGTAAATACCTTTTTACCAACGTTTGTCCTTGCTCGATCCAGGCTGATCTTTATCTCCAAGTTCTTCAGAAGGTCCTGAAATGCAATGAGCAACAACAACGATCCATACTCCCTACTCTACTATGATTAGCTTCATAATGGATCTATGAAAGAAACAAGTTCATGAAATGTACACAAACTTTAAAGGAAACAGGCCAAGCATAGATTTATATTAATGAAAACAAAGTGAGATGCTTACAGCCATGGATGTAGGTGCAGCAGCTTCACCAAGCTCTCTTTGTCTAGACCCTTCTCAAATAATCCATGCAGAATGTTGATGCTTCAATGATATCTCCCTTATGAGATCATAAGTTTGATACTTCACAATGTCTCCATCTTTGTGTCAATACTGCTCATGAGATCATAAGTTTGGTATCTCCAGTCTATCATGTCTTTTTCACCATGAGAAGGCCTCCTTATAAAAGCTTTGGGAGACCTAACCACTTGATAGATCTTTGGGATAAGTTGAGGATTCCTCTCCTTCAGTTGTGGATCTTCCCTAAGATCATGCTTTGACCTCAGATTCGAATCCAACCAACTTCAGAGATTGAGCGGATTCTTCCCTTATTTATCTCAACAAACCAAAATTCACTCAGAAAGGGCAGCACTCCCCCAAAAGGGTGCACAGAGCGTTTCAACGCTCCCCCAAAGAAGGCTAGGGAGCGTCGGTGCTTCTTGACAGTGGGTAGGGAAGTGTTGCCTTCCAAAAATCATTTTTGAGTGGTTTTCTTCATGGCAAATATTTTGTACTCTTCATCAAATGATTTCTCTTCCTAAAACCAGTCTTTGAGGGTGTCTTAAGTGTCCCTGTGATGTCGTTAGAGGAAAGATGGCAGTATGATGTTTGTGACACTTGTGGTCAATATGCAACACTTGCGGACAAGATGTGACACTTACAACACTTGTAATGACATCACTTGCGACACTATTGAAGTGAGTAATTTTGATGTGTAACAAGTACATCAACTTCCTGAGGTCGTAACTTTTGCATACGATCTTCATTTTAGGCATATGATAGCCCGTTGGAAAGGTATCATCGAGGAGATTCATTTTGGGGGATCAATCATGCCTTCAAATATCATTAAGAAGCTCAATCCCAAAAAAAACTTCATTTAGGCCCTCAAAATGGCCTCGGAAGTTAAAACTGCTAAAAATAGTAAATTGCCAAAATTGCTAGAAAAATGTTTTGAGCCAATTGGAAAAGGTGGGTGGCCACCGATATCCACCTGGATC
Source organism: Picea mariana (assembly GCA_032191745.1). NCBI lineage: Eukaryota > Viridiplantae > Streptophyta > Pinopsida > Pinales > Pinaceae > Picea > Picea mariana. The sequence continues at coordinate 93,977 of JASDQU010100607.1, read as the reverse complement.
AACACGTGAACCATTATATTTTTCATCAAAATCTTCTAAGTTGAACGTTTCATAATGTCCAAGTTCACTAATCTCATTTTCACCCTCATAATCAGTATCACAAATGGGATCCCCTTCAATGTAAAAACAACTTGTATCCCACTTATGTCTTCCAACATGTCTAACACTAAGGTCATCATATTCTTTAGGGCATGAGGAAAAACCTATATATCCTTCTTCAAATTATAACCCTTCAAAATTGTCATAGGATGGATCATAAAGTTCAACATTTTGATGTCAATTGGGTTTAGCTTGGGTAGTTGGGAGGAATGATTGTTATCCTCCCCACCCAGGTTTAATTCCCACGAGTGACATGTTGATCTCTTAACAAGTATATTATTGTGATGGCTTCAAGCCATGTTGTTGACCGACCTTGTGCCCTGAAGATTCTAGGGTTTACCCTAGGTTCCATCCTCAAAATGAGGAGAAGTACTTGAGAGTTTTCCCTCGGCTTTTGTAACCTGGAAAAAAAAAGTTCAAAATTTTGATAAGGGGTATAACTCATTAAATCATTACCTTCATGTGTATAGGGAAAAAAATTGGTTGTTTTCTCCCTCTAAATTCTTATTGAATTTTTCTTCATCAATACATCCACAAGGTTGCTCTTGTTCTTCATGTAATGATGGGAAAACCAAGGATCCTTCTAATATCTCTTCCCTTTCAAAATTATCAAAGGATGGATCAGAAAGCTTAGAATTTTGAAAACTCATTGAACCAATACTTTTGGGCTGGTGGGAAAAAACAACTTAATTGCTCACACCCTTGATATTTTCATCAAGGTTCTCTTCATTAATAAACTTACAAGATTATTCTAGTTCTTTCTTATCCACATATTCTTCATAAACTTGGTCAGTATTAAGGTTGTATTCATATTCTTCATAAACTTGGTCCTTATTAAGGTTGTATTCTTCATGAAGTGATTCTTCCTTAATGGGCTCATAAAAAAATTGATCTTCTACGTGAGATGAAACAAATAGCTCTTCCTCAAAAGTGGAGGATGAAGAAGGTATCTTTTTATATCCTTGATTTTTAATGGGATTATAAGGTGATTGTTCTTCTTCACAAATGCAATGAGAAGTTACTTCATCTATGTTCCTTTCATAGTGTTGATCTTCAACAATAGTGGAAGTTAATGTTTCCTTAATATCAATGGTTTCAACAACTTCATCCTCTTTATCTTCTTGTAAGGTAACCACATAGTCTTTAAAGGCATCTTCATAATCTTGAAGGGGAGGACCCCAATGTTTAAAGAAAATTTCAAAGAAAAATGTAATGGAAGTTATGTTTCTTGGACCTATACAATATCTAAACCAATCCTTTTGTTCCTTTCCAAAGAGGATACAAAAATTATCATCAACACATCCTCATGTATTACGTTGATCTCTGAAGTGTACCTTAGAAAACTTACAACCTGGTGAATAGGTAATGAAGGATCACCATTATAGTTTGGGAGGTCTTCTATGTGATGTCCCGTCCCTAAGATTAGGCCAGCAGAGAGTGACTTAGTAGTCTATATGTTCCCGTAGACTATAGTCAGGCACAAACAGGGAACCAAATGGAGAAATAAGGAGGAATTAAGGCTAAACGATAAATTAAGCCTAAATACTTAGGAAAAGTCACTTAAGCCTAAGTCAACGAAGAATTAGAACGAAAAGGTGATAAGGGGGGCGACTTAATTGACAAATAATTCACTTAGGAGGAAAGGCGCCTAGGTTAAGTGATGTCAACGAAGAATTAGGTCGGGAAAGATATAAAGAGAGGAATTTGACCTAATTCCTCATTATGCATGATTATGATTTGATGTTGAGACTTCCGAGAGGAGGAGGAGAGCCGACCTTATTGTTTTGTGGATTTCTGGAGGAAACCACCACCATTGATCGGTTTCGGTGTTGAGAGACACACCCTAGCCCATCGAAGATACCATCCAGGTATTTCACCGTTCTTTTCCGGAGAGATTATTGTGGAGGGCGCAGCTCAGCCAAGGAGGGCGCAAGCCATTTTGGAGATTCAGAGATCTGCAGTAGACCGTGGTCCCGATTGCAGATTCATTCCGACCCAGTAGAGATCCAGCTAGTGCGCTTCCATTGAGCCATTCGTCATCAGATTCCGACGATGGAATCTTGCAGATCGACCCCTACAGTCATTTAGGGCGTAGTCATTTCGGACCGACGTTTGGCATTGCATGCAGGGGTTTCCTATCAGATCCGGCCAAACCTTTCCGACCCATTTCATCATTGGACGAGACGATCATTTTAAGATACATTACAGCAGATTCCGACGGTGGAATCCATTGGGGCGCATTCAGTGTCCAAGGAGGGGCGTCAACCCCCCCAGGGGTCCAGATCTAGTGTCATAGAGATCCGATCTGAGTTCCGTCAGACATTATTTCCAGTATAGAGGCCAGGGCGCATTGATTGGAGCAGTTTCGAGATCATTCTGATGGTGGATTCTTTATTTCGAGTTTTCCAGCTGGTAGCGGTTACCGTGCTTCCCCGGGATCACTTATTTTGCCTATCTATCCGTGCATGCAGCAGATCTGTTGTCTTCTTGCGGTCACGAGTATTTCTTTTGTTATTTGATTGTATTCTAGTACAGATCCATGAGATCTGACTGACGTCTAGACTCTCTATTTCAGTAGGCGATTTGTATTCCCATGCATGCACTATTATTATTCATGATATTGAACAGTTGTCCTTATATACTCTTGCATGCATCTTTTTATGATTTTTAAACCTTTATTATGCAACATGCACTTGTAATAACCAACATGCAACCATAATAACCCACATGCAAACACAATAACCGAAGAACATCTCAATCACCAGCTAAAACGCATCCAGAAACCCCCAGTGTATCAGATCTACACGCCAAAGCAATAGAGCAGTAGCCAATATCTTGATCAGCCGGATCAGGGATATTTCAGTGGTATCAGAGCTTTAGTCCTGCCAGCCTGTGACTAAAAACCATGAATCCAGCAGAAGAACCAGATGGCCGTGAGCATGAAGGTGAAGAATATGTCACGTACAATCGGCGAAAGGGAAGAAGGGACAGACCTAACTTTCCACCTTTCCCTCCCAGTTCAGAGGAAGAGGAAGAGGCACCTAGAGAAGCAGAGCGACAAGCAGAGCGCGAGGGTGAGCGCGAAGCCGAGAATAGGCTAGGTGACAGGTATGAGCGACCAGAGGGCAGTGGTAAGGCCCCAACAGATCCAGACGTAGTTTTCATGCAGGTGATCAGTGACATGCTAGCTAGTCAGCGGACCATGTCCCAGTCTTTGGCTCAGGTAGCAGACAAATTGGCTATGATAGATATTTCGGGCACTCAAGGCCCACATGCAGCGCATGGGAACTCAGGGGTAGGCAGTAGACCCCAGTCACCCACTCGCACGTATACCTCTGCGAGTAGGATTCCACGTCCATTATTTCCCAATTTCCAGAGGGCAGCCCCGGTAGCAGCACAGATACCGATAGCACAGAGACCGACCACGCATGCAGAGGACATTGCAGAGTATCGAAGAGAGTATGCGGCCTTGGGCCATGACTTCCAGCAGGACATGACCCTAGTCGAATATTGTGGACTCAGACTCAGGAACCGTCCCAGAGAGCCACAGAGGGGAGGGCAGCAGCAACAGCAGGGGCATAACCTTGACTTCATCCGCAAAGTTGGTAAACTCACCATACCATCTTTTGACGGATCATCCAGATGCACCGCCAGAGCTTGGGTACAGAAACTGGATACCTACT
>JASDQU010100607.1:55055-84101 GCA_032191745.1 Picea mariana | reverse complement strand
AAAGATATAAAGAGAGGAATTTGACCTAATTCCTCATTATGCATGATTATGATTTGATGTTGAGACTTCCGAGAGGAGGAGGAGAGTCGACCTTACTGTTTTGTGGATTTCTGGAGGAAACCACCACCATTGATCGGTTTCGGTGTTGAGAGACACACCCTAGCCCATCGGAGATACCATCCAGGTATTTCACCATTCTTTTCCGGAGAGATTATTGTGGAGGGCGCAGCTCAGCCAAGGAGGGCGCAAGCCATTTTGGAGATTCAGAGATCTGCAGTAGACCGTGGTCCCGATTGCAGATTCATTCTAACCCAATAGAGATCCATCTAGGGCGCTTCCATTGAGCCATTCGTCATCAGATTCCGACGGTGGAATCTTGCAGATCGACCCCTACAGTCATTTAGGGCGCAGTCATTTCGGACCGACGTTTGGCATTGCATGCAAGGGTTTCCTATCAGATCCGGCCAAACCTTTCCGACCCATTTCATCATTGGATGAGACGATCGTTTTGAGCTACATTACAGCAGATTTCGACGGTGGAATCCATTGGGGCGCATTCAGTGTCCAAGGAGGGGCGCCAACCCCCCCAGGGGTCCAGATCTAGTGCCGTAGAGATCCGATCCGAGTTCCATCAGACATTATTTCCAGTATAGAGGCCAGGGCGCATTGATTGGAGCAGTTTCGAGATCATTCTGACGGTGGATTCTTTATTTCGAGTTTTCCAGCTGGTAGCGGTTACCGTGCTTCCTCGGGATCGCTTATTTTTCCTATCTATCCGTGCATGCAGCAGATCTGTTGTCTTCTTGCGGTCACGGGTATTCCTTTTGTTATTTGATTGTATTCCAGTACAGATCCATGAGATCTGACTGACGTCTAGACTCTCTATTTCAGTAGGCGATTTGTATTCCCATGCATGCACTATTATTATTCATGATATTGAACAGTTGTCCTTATATACTCTTGCATGCGTCTTTTTATGATTGTTAAACCTTTATTATGCAACATGCACTTGTAATAACCAACATGCAACCATAATAACCCACATGCAAACACAATAACCGAAGAACATCTCAATCACCAGCTAAAACGCATCCAGAAACCCCCAGTGTATCAGATCTACACGCCAGAGCAGTAGAGCAGTAGCCAATATCTTGATCAGCAGGATCAGGGATATTTCATTCTAACCATTCTGGAGAGTAATGATTTGGGTATCTAGAAATTCTTTTAATATCAACAATATCTTATTGCTTATGAAATTCCCATGGAGAAAAGTGGCTCTACTAGTAACACTCTTTTTTGGGGGGGTGGTTAAAATCCTAACTTGTTTGAAATCACGGCCTTGACAAAAACCTTAAAGCCTTAAAATTGACCCTTGAATCAAAAGGTGATGCTACCAGTAGCACCAGTTTTTCTTTGGAGTTAAAATTATGACTTAATTGAAACCATGACCTTGACATTTGATACCACTACAGATTAAAAACTCAAAATTGACTTTTCAATCATCACTTGAAATTTTATTTATTATTTTTTTTATTTACATTAAAAAAAAAAATCGAAACAAAAAACAAAACTCCACAAACAAGTCTTAAAAAAAAATGATTAAAAAAAACGTTTTTTAATCATAACCCAATTTAAAAAGAAAATAAAATTAAAAAATACCAAAAAAAACTTTAAATATTTGTTTAAAATCACTAAAATAAATATAAAAAAACAACAACAACAAAATTGAATACTACATTTAAAAAACAAATTAAAACAAATTAAATTAAATTAAACATAAAAATAAAAACAATTTAAACAAAATTAATTTTAAAATTTAAAATGATTTTTAAAAGATTTAACAAAAACCAACTTTTGGGGGTAGAGCATGATTCTTAGATTCATGTGTCCCACACCACCGGCTCCCCTCTCGTCCCCATCCATGTCCCCCACCATCCCCCTCCCCGCCCCGTGTGGTAGTCTGCAGGTGGTACGACGAGGGAGGCTAGGAGGGGGACTGAGGATGGGGAACCTGTGATTTTGGGATTGGCACTCCCTCCCAAAAGGTCATTTTTTTGTTAATTTTTTAAAAAATTGTTTTAAATTTTGAATTTAATTTTGTTTAAATTGTTATTTTATGTTTTTTTTTTAATTGTTTCTTAATTCTATTTTTTTTGTTTTTTTTTTCCAATTTAGTTTTTTTTGTTTTTTAACATTTTCTATTTAGTGGTGTTTTTTGTTTTTTACATTTTCTATTTAGTGGTTTTTTAATTATTTAAAAAAAAAAATCTAATTTTTAGGTTATTTATTTTAATTTTTTTTTTGTAATTTTTTCTCTTGTATTAAAAAAAATCATTTTAATATATTTTTTTAACTTTCTTTTCTAAAAAAGGGTTATGGATTTTTTTAATGATGTTTTTTTGCATTTTTTAAAACTTATTTGTCCAAAAAAAACAAAAAAAAAAACTTTTTTTTAATGTAAAATACAAAATAAATTAATAAACAAATTTTCAAGTGAATATTTAGGAGTAGGTGTTGAGTTTTAATCTATGGGATGGTACCAGCTTTTGAGGCCACGGTTTCAATTAAGTTGAAATTTTAAATAAAAAAAAAGACAAAAATTTATAGTCAAAAGACAAACTAATATGAAGTCAATGAATTATCCATCGCTATAGTCCCTCTATGCCTTCGACGTGGACTGAAAAAAAGAATACTACTACTAGTGGCATCACTTTTCGATTCAAATGTCAATTTATAAATTTTAATGTTTTTGTCAAGGTTGTGATTTCAAACAAGTCTCGATTTTAACCACCCCYAAAAAAGGGGTGCTACAAGTAGTGCCACTTTTTTACTCGGGGGTTGACTTTTGTGTTTTTGACCCAAAAATATGGGCTTTTTGGGCCAAAGTTCTCACTTTGAGGTCACAGTTCTCGTTAAGTTGGTAACTATGTTATTTAAAGACCAAAATAAACAAKAGTGGAGTTAGTAAGTTGAATACTCAAATGTTAGCACAATGTTGCTTGCTTCACCTTACAAGCAACAAGCCTTTAAATTTTCCTAAGGAAATGGGTTTCTTACTCTCAATGGAGTCGCTAGATGAGTAAACTTAAATAAACCTTTGAAACGTACTCATCAAAATTCTTCAAGCAAAATTCTAATAACTAGGGAATGGACTTTATCACTCATAACGACACCAAAATGTTACTACTCAAACTCTCGCCTATGAGGAAAAGTCCTAGCCTCAATAGGAGAGCTTAGAGGCACTATCAAGCAAGCCACACACTATCACCTTTGTGGCCCTGCCCCACACTTAAGACTAAGGAAACTACCCTAGCCTAGGGGGGAATCCCTAAAAGTCAACCCAAGCTAAATTGGCATAGATGGAGGGTGAGAATTGGTCATCTTAGATTGTTTAAAATTATTTACCAAACAACCCGGTTTCCCTTAAGACTTGAAATATAGAATATGCAAAGCATTTTCTTGATTAATAAGAGTCTAACACAAGTTTGTTAAGTAAAACACCATTAACTATCATGTTTGTGTTACACTGTTGGTAATGATTCGTCAAGAGAGAAAGTGAAAATGAAGACTACATCAAGTGTTCAATCATATCAAATTTGTGGAATTTCATCATATCAAGGTATGAACCATTAGCTTTATGAATAACTCAAATATGATTAGAGTATAGTACAGTTCCTTAAACTTAGAAAATGTATTGTTATTATGAACACTCGAGATTTTGCAATATGAACTAGCTTCAATCACAAATTATATTTTCTTAATGATTCAAGTGCTACCCAAAACATCGATTTTCAACCACTTAGATTGGTTAAAAATCAATGGGGAATCCAAGTGTCAAATAAATAATTGTCACAATCATGTAATGTTGAATCAAAGAAGTGCGTATATCATTGTGATATAGAAACATTGACAAATCTCATCGTTAGATTTGAATCTGATTAAACAATGAGTAGATTTACGATAGATTTATGTATATCCAGATATCAAAGCAAACTAAAATGACCAATTTCATTCAATTTAATCCATGTAAATGATCCAAAGTATAATGTGAGATACCATCATGATTCAGTCCCTTAGAATATTACAACAATGTGATCCAAAGCATAAATGACATGAACAATTTGAATATAATGAACAATGTTTCGGATATTCAATTTCAAAGCATTGGGTTGTTGTTAAAAGAAAACATATATTGAGATTTAGAAATTAGTCTCATCTCATCCATCACATTACCCCATTCATAAAATTGTAAGAAATGATGAAATGAAATATGAGAACAATCGAACCCTTAGATAACTAAGTCTTGAATGTGATGTATGTATACCCTTATATATGAGTATGCATACCTTTGTCATACCATGAACATTTAGTCCTTAAAATATGAATTTCTCTTAGATAAACAGTCAAAAATTAGATCCACAATCAAGTCCATGAACATTTAGTCCTTAAAATATGAATTTCTCTTAGATAAACAGTCAAAGATTAGATCCACAATCAAGTCCATATATCATAGCATAGAGGCACATCCATTCCCTTTCGATAAAACTTATTGCAACAAGAGTATGACAATGGTAAATACTTAAAGGAATTAATGATTGTTTAAATCTACAAGTTAGTCCTTTAAATCAACATATTATAACCACTTAAAATTGCAGAGTAATGAAGTTTATTTCAGATTTAATGTATGTGAATTCTAATCCTAGACTAAATGGTTCAACCATAGAAATATTCCAACAAGAAACAATTGTTAATCAAGGTGAGGCGTTGATCTCTCTAAGCAGGTCGTTCCATGAATAATTTCATAGATTTGACACATGAAAGGCATTAGAACACAAGTAAATCAAAACACTTGAAAAATATAGTGTTGAACTTACTCAAAACCAATTTTATAACCCTTAACATGTCAACCAACAACAAATTAGAGTTATATTTATTGCAAATCATTGAGCCCTTAAGGCAAGGCGTTAATATCTATGGTGCATCAATTTGTTCTTTAGTGTGAAGTACAACACATGTATGGCTAGACGTTCGAGGAATAAGAACAAATGTATGGTTTAATCAATAATAATCCCCTAAAAACTCACAGTTTCTATCACATTGATAAATCCTAAATATATCCAAACCGTAAACGACTTCACATGTGAGGCACCGTTTAGATTAAGTCAATCTTCCATTAAATAGATCTACAAAGATATGAAAATTAAACCCGTGGATGTAATAAGAATTTGCAAAAATGTTTTAATGATTTAACATGATAGAAAAAAAAAAAAACAAATTTGCAAAAATACTTCAAGCCCAAATTAGATATGAACTTTAAACTCAAGAAACTCGAGTAAAATGCTATCTAGATATAGTAATTTAATTTGATCAAACCCTAGATTGCCAAATAAACAAAATAAAGGAAAATTTTCAAAATATGTGGCTAGAAATGCAGGGAAGACCAATGCCTACCCCACTTGGACTATGGGGGACACTTGATCCAGTCTTGAGTGATGCTCTTGTATCTTTTATGTTTGAATTCACTAGCACCTTCAAGGATTGCTTAATAAGCTTCAAACTTGGATATTTGAGACACTACAAGAATATAGAGAAGGATAATCCTATGAGGACTTAGTATAAGTACTACAATATGAAATTTAAACTAAGCCTAAGGTAAGATAATATAACCCTAAGATATATATACTCAATACAATAAGTTTGAGCTTAGAATTTCACAAAGAAAAGAGATAGGAGACATTCATTACCTCAAATGCATTGCTTGATGTTGTAACAATTCATTTCTTCCTAGAAACCTACAATATCAAATATCCTCTATGATAGCTCTAGAACATATACTCAAAGAAAAGACAAATATCACACAAGATCTTTTGATAGGCAAGCAAGTTATTCCAATTGATTTCAACAACAACCAATGAGAGAGAATCCCTCCTTATATAGATAAGGTGCCCTCACAAAAATGTGGGTAGAAAATTGTGTGTTGGTACAATACCATGTGCAAATACAATGTGCTCAAGCAAAACGATGAGCTAAAGCAAGAGGCACTTTTAATACCATCATCTAAAAACAATCCAGGCCAATAAAATAATGAACAAGTAGAGTGCCCTCCTTGAAGTGAACTAACAATTTTATCCATTTGGCATGCATAGTCAACATAAGGGTCCAAAGGTAGGTGCACCCTCTCTAACTACATGAAATGTGGAATAAATCTTAACCAACTACCAATATACATGGAATAAAAGTGCACTCCAAGAGAAAATACACAAGGCTTCACACTTGTGGCATGGTAATCAAGGTGCTCCAACAAACTTTAGCATGTGTGACTCAAGGAATGAGGCACTCCAACTCATAAGTGGTCAAATAAACTTAATTAACTCATAAGAATCTGTAATGAATGGTCCAATTGTGTAACAACCTCGTCTATTGACCCTCAAAGTTATATGTGATTATATGAAGGTCGTTTGTCTTGTCCAACTAACTTTTGAGAGCTAGGAATTTTTAATAATTTCACATGTAAGCCTTTAAGAGGGAGCTTTTACTTAGAGTTACCACCTCGACACTTTGTTTTACTACCCCATTTCTTTATATTTTCTTTCTTTCATTGATTTATGAGTCCTTTCTTTAGATATGCATTATTTAACACGAGACTTAGGGCAAGGGCTTTTTAATAAGGTGGCATAGCTATAGATTATTATTTTTTAACTTTTAACTTTCATGCTCTTCACCTCTATCTTTTTTTACTTTTATTTGACTTAGGTGTTAAAATGGATCTTCATTTGCTTAGGTAGACCTTGTTGAATGACATATGAAAGGTCAAACATAAGCAAGAATAATTTTTTTATGAATGGAATGGAGGTGAAAGGGGAAATTTTAAGGTGTTAAATATGGATAGGGATCTAAGGTATGTTACCTTAACCATATCCCTAATTGATCCAAAATGGATCCTAAAATGCTCAAAAATCAAAGTTCTCAAATGTTCAAGAAAACAACATGATCGTGATGTGCTCGTTGCAAGGTTTTTGGCGGCGCAAACGGATCGAAAAACGAAGTCTGTATGTAAAAGTTATCGCAATCTGAAGTTTGTGTCAAACAGGTAAAAGTCAATTGATCAAAAGACACATGTCACATTTTGGAGCTGACACATGGCATGAACAAGGTGACATGGAAAAGTGCATAAATGACATGTGGTAGGTTGCATAGGTGACAAGTGGCAGAGTTCTGTGTGGACACTTGGTAGCTGATAAGTTTCCACATGAACCAATCCCATAACAACACGTGACATATTAGGATTGATAAAGTTTGAACAAGTCAAAAGTTGATCTATATGTACAACATAGGATTCGAACTCAAGACCTCTTCATGAGCTAACAACTTCAACCAAAAGATATGCCAAGTTATTAAATTTTCAACCGAAAGATATGCCAAGTTATTAATTTTTCAACCAAAAGATATGCCAAGTTATTAAATTTGAAGGAGGAATTATTTATTATATGGTTATTTTTAAAACTATATATTTAATCGTGAACATTAAAGTGGATAAACCCACTAAATTGGAAATGGGGATTATTAAAGATATTTGGGATATATTTTGGATATCAGTCATTAAAGGTGGATCGAATCCCTTGAAAATGGATTGGGTAAGATTTAGCATATATAATATATGGTTTTTAAAACCATTTTAAAATCGCACCACATATACCAATACAATGTAATGGGGGTTGTTGTAACCATATATCATATGGTTTACAAGTATTGCACCTATCAAAAGTTTATGCCACGACTTATGTATTATGGGTTTTGTTTTTAACTATATTGTATGGTTATACCATTAAAAAAAAGTGCGCGCCACAATATTTTAATCCATAAAATTATATTATAAGTTTTTTAAACCATATTTTATGGTAACCAACCCAGATTTTGTGCCACAAATCGGGTGTAGTTGGGATTCTATCCTTGGACCACTTCTTTATTAACCAAAAGTTTTAGCTATCGAGCCACATGCTAAAATCATATCATTCATGTAGAAACAATGTCATTTATTTAGAGAAAACCAACGACATATGAGAACTCTGAAGTCCATTTCCGGAGACAATTCTCAGCCTTTTTCAATGTCGTCAATTGCATTGGATTTTTGAGGTCAAACAAAACACAGTCAGACCAGTCTGAAATCCATTTGATGTAATTTTGATGTATATTTTGAGTATTTGAAGAAATTAATAAGAAAGCCTTCCCCACTAAGACAAAGCCCCAGAGACGTAGGCAACCTTGTCGAACTCTGTTAACAACCTTGTTGTTATGGTTTGTTGTTCTTTATGCTTACTTTCTGATATGTATTCTGTATGATGGCTGAAATATTATTTGATTACATTCTTCTTATTTCATCATTTTCTAATTGGTTAATGAACTCATGCTTTAAAACTTAACCAAGTTTTTAAAAGATCATTTCAGATCAAGTGGTATCAGAGCAAGTTGACGGTTGGTTTTTGAGTTTGCATGATTACCAAGGAAAAGTTGAATTGTGGTGAAGGCAAGCTTGTAGAAGGGGATCCAGAGATTGGATCGAGAAAGAGGACTTCTCAAAGTAAGGAAATGGCATCGGAAGAAGGCATGTCTCAGAACGAGATCGAGTTGCGAAAGACCTTATTCACCATGTCAGAGATGGTAAAGTTCTTATATGAGGATTACTTGGAACGGAAGAGGCCTTTCCAAGAGGAATATTCTAAACGAGACAAAATTGAAAAAGGTGAGGATCCTCCTAAAACTTCTCCTTCACCTCCTTCTTCTCCATCAACTTCTTCTTCAAGTACAAGTTCCAAATCCACCGCAAGAAAACATTCTCATAAACATAAACATGATATGCCTTTACTTAAGTTTGATGTGAAATTTGAATTGCCCAGGTATGATGGTGAAGTCAATGTTGAGAGGCTTGATAACTGGGTCAAACAGATGGAAGTTTATTGTAGTGTGCAACAAATCAAAGATGAGGCAACTCAAATCAAGTTGGTATCACTTCGTCTTACATGCACAACACTCATCTAGTGGCAAAGTGAGTTTCAAAATGGCATGCAACAAGTGGGTAATGTATTTCCATCATGGCAAGATTTTGTTTTTGCACTTAGAAAACAATTTTATCCTTTGGGTTATAAAGAGAAAGCTTTAATTGAATGGCAAGGTCTTAAACTAGGAAAGGGACAGACAATGCAAGAATACACAGATGAATTTCGTAAGATGGCGTTAATGTTAATCATTCCATTACATACCCAAGAAACTCTTATGAAGTATATAGGAGGTTTATCTGCACATATTCATAATATTGTATTTATGTTTGGACCTACTAATCTTGATGAGTTTTATGTTCAAGCAACATACATTGAAGTAGGGAAAACAAGAGTTGGAGTATCTAGGCAATCATCTTCAAGGAAGGGGAATGGCAAGAAATCAAATTCAGTGACACGAAGGGAAGAGAAACTCTCTTGCAAGCATTGCAAGAAAGAAGGGAATGATGATGACCATTGCTGAAAATTGCATCTCGAGAAGAGACCAAAGTGGTTCAAAGAAAGGAAAGGGAGACAAACAGTTGCAACAACAACATGACCAATAGACTTGGGATATGATTCAGGTGATGAGACTAAAATCACAGCAGTTGGTTTGACAAGTAAAATTGGTGGTGGATATGATTCTAGATGCAAATTATTTCACATAAGGGTGATAATGAAACATACTAAGATCGATACATCGATAGATAGTGGATCTTAATCTAACTTGATTTAAGAGGAAGTGGTTAAACAATTGGGATTAAACACTAAGATGCATCATAAACCTTACTCACTTAAATGGATAAGCAACAATCATAAATTGCACATAACAAACCAATGCACTTTAAAGTTTGCAATTTCATCAAAGTTTGCAAATGAGGTAACATGTGATGTGGTGCCACTCAATGAATGTGGAATGGTATTAGGCATCCCTTATTTGTATAATCACAAAGCAATCTTCTGCAAGGAACATAATCAATATCACTTAATCAAAGAAGGCAATGAATATGTTGTACATGCTCATCACTTAAAAGCAAATCAATCTCTTCAAACAATGGAACAATTAAGAAAGGCAACTTATGCAAGCAACACACCTTTAATTGTGCCAAGTAAAACAATTGATCTTAAGCATGAACATGAGATGGTTGTAGAATGGAAGTTCAATCATACTTTGCTTCAAGATAAGCTAATATTGTGCAAGTACTACAAACATATTAGCTCATTTGCAATCATATTTTTTATGTTATCGTTGCTAATGTTTTCAACGTGGATGGTAGTGGTTTCAGTAGGATGTGAAAGAGTACAAGTGGCTAACAATATGCTATCAGTTGTCATGGTTGTTTTACAATTGATCTTGATGAGACAGGTGCACATGACATAGTTTAAAGACAAAGAACAAGTGGGGTGGCATATCCCGCACTTGATGACTGCTTAATACCCTTTTGGAGGATCAAAAGGTCTTAGTGGGGAGGCATGATCCAAAATGGATCCTGAAATGCTCAAAACTCAAAGTTCTCAATTGTTCAATAAAATAACATGATCGTGAAGTGTTTGTTGCAAGCTTTCTGGCGGCGCAAACGGATCGAAAAACAGAGTATGTATGCAAAAGTTATCGTAATCTGAAGTTTAGGTCAAACATATCAAAGTCAAATGGTCAAAGGACACGTGGCACATTATGGAGCTGACACGTGGCATGAACAAGGTGACGTGGAAAAGTGCATAATTAACATGTGGCAAGTTATATAAGTGACAAGTGGCAAAGTTCTATGTGGAGACTTGGCAACTGACTGGTTTTACATGGGCCTATCCCATGGCGACACATAACATGTAGGATTGATAAAATTTGAATAAGTCAAAAATTGATATATATGTGCAGCTAAGAATTCGAACTCAAAACCTCTTCATGTGTTAACAACTTCAACCAAAAAATATGGCAAGTTCTCAAAACCTCTTCATGTGCTAACAACTTCAACCAAAAAATATGGCAAGTTATTAAATTTTAAAGAGTAATTATTTATTATATAATTATTTTTAAAACTATATATTTTGTGGCCATTAAAGTGGATAAGCCCACTAAAGTGGAAATGGGAATTATTAAAGATATTTGAGATATAGTTTGGATATCATCCATTAAAGGTGGATCGAATCTGAAAATGGATTGGGTACGATTTACCATATATTAAAAACACATTTTAAAATCGCGCCACATATACCAATATAATGCAATGAGGGTTGTTGTAAAATTTTAAAGAGGAATTATTTATTATATAATTATTTTTAAAACTATATATTTTGTGGCCATTAAAGTGGATAAGCCCACTAAAGTGAAAATGGGAATTATTAAAGATATTTGAGATATAGTTTGGATATCATCCATTAAAGGATGATCGAATCCAGTGAAAATGGATTGGGTAAGATTTACCATATATTAATAACCCATTTTAAAATCGCGCCACATATACGAATACAATGCAATGAGGGTTGTTGTAACGATATATCATATGGTTTACAAGTATTGTGTCTATCTAAAGTTTATGCCACGACACGACTTATGTATTATAGTTTTTTTTTTTTTCAAAGAAAATTAACTTAATTATATTAATGAAAATATAATTTTTTACATGATTAGAATCTATAGATACAGAATATAGCAAGTTCAAAGACCATGCCCATAGTAAATTCACAAAACATTCTTAGAAACTCAAACAAAATCAGTACATAGGTTGAAAATGAGAAACAGAGTAGGGCTAAAAACCCCAAACAAAACCCTGGAACCTCCTTCACCGCAAATCTTCGGCTTTAAACACCAAAGCACACTAGGAAACTAGCCCTTGAAGGCATGCAAATAACTTCGGCAAGAAAAAACAGAGCCGCACCAGTAACGCGGGCGAGCGAGCCCGAATCTCAGCCACCTATCACGGCCTCGACCCCTAGTCGCCTCCACAGAAGTGGTCACTGCCAACTGCAATTGGTTACCCTACCTCTATGTACAAGACACACTCCAATGTCGTCGTCCCTAGCCGAACCACTCGCCTCGATCTCTTGATGTCGCCACAGAATGGCCGCAACCAACTGCCTGCGCTCAATACCTCCACCGCTACCGTCGTTGCCAACCTCAGGCCCTTGAATGCCCTGTCCCGCGCACTCTGGAATGGAAAAAAGCCCTCGCTTCTTTATAGCAGCCAGGGTTGCGGCTATTGAAACCTAGCCGCAGAGCCCACAAGGAAACCCTAGTCGACTCTCAAAATCGAAGTGTAGTGTATTGCATAAATGACTTAATCTCTCCCTTCCCTCATATGGATTTTGTTTTTAACTATATTATATGGTTAACTATAAAAAAACAAGTACTACTGTAATAGCGATGTCCCTGTCGCAAATGGTATTAATATATGGTAAATTGAAATTTCATTAAAAAATAATCTTAAATGTCATTTTATAAGCATGGAATTAATATATGGTAAAATAAAAGTTAYCAAACCAAATGAAAATGAAAATTTCTACTTAGAAATTGAATGCTTAACTGATCAAAATTTAATTTGTAATTAACAAAATATATACTAAATTAATTAATTTAATATTGATGGAAATTTAATTTATAATTTAGTAAAATTGGTATATATATATATATATATATTATTTGTGTCAATTCTATTTAGGAATCGTGAACTTTACATTTTCTAAAACTRCATCCCAATTGAAAAATAAAGAAGTTGTTTAAATATAAATTTAAATATGCATCAGGAATAAAACACTTTGATATAGGATGATAAGGCAAAGAGAATAATTTGTAATTAACAAAATAGATACTAAATTAATTGTGGTAAAATGAAAATGAAAATTTATACTTAGGACTTGAATGCTTAAACTAATTAACATTAACATATTTAAAGTAATTAATTAATTTAATGTTTATGAAGATTTAATTTATAATTCAATGAAATTGGTATATATATTTTCTTTCTTTGTGTCAATTCTATGTAGGAATCGTCAACGTTACATTTTCTAAAACTCCATCCCAATTGAAAAATAAAGGAGTTGTTAAAATATAAATTTAAATATACACAAAGAATAAAACACTTTGGTATGGGAGGAATAAAACACTTTGGTATGGGATGATAAGATAAGGCAAAGAAAATAATTGAATGGATGAGCTTATGATTTTTTTTTATGCAATGTATGGATAGATTTATAATATATGTAATTTAAAAAAAAA
The DNA here is from genome assembly GCA_032191745.1 of Picea mariana. Classification (NCBI taxonomy): domain Eukaryota; kingdom Viridiplantae; phylum Streptophyta; class Pinopsida; order Pinales; family Pinaceae; genus Picea; species Picea mariana. The sequence continues at coordinate 70,856 of JASDQU010100607.1, read as the reverse complement.
TGATATTATTAAATTAAAATTTATAATATATATAATTTAAAAAAAAAAATGTTTTTTATATTATTAAATTAAATTGGAGTAAATATGTTCTTTTATTCATAGGTCAATTTTATTCATATATTAGGTTAATTAAATTGGAATATAAAAATTACAGATCTTGCATATTTTTTATTTTTTATTTTTTTTTTATTTTTGTTTTTTAATTTATTTCGTCCATTGCCAGTGTGCATTCTCTTAGATCGATATATTTTATTCCATTGTCTTATTGCAACGTGGTTGTATATTTAACATTAAAGAATAATGTTATCCAATATATTGTATTCTATATATTTTATTCTTTGCAAGGCTGGTTGTATATTTAACTTAATGTCAAGGAAAAACGTTATTAGTTATTCAAACAAAATCAATGTAGAATACTCAAACAATAATCTTAATCTAAAGCAACAATATTTTAAAAAGAATTATTGTTAGACTTATAATCTTCATAGCTAGATTGAAGAGAAGCTATGAAAAGAAAAATTAAAAAGAATTCAGAGATACACATTCTATCAAGAAAAGCATGCTATGGTTTAAGTTTCATGATAAAATAATGAGATGGGAATGGTATAGACATGTTTAGTTTGTCGTTTTAGTTTGTATTTTTTATTTTTTTCCATAGTCCAAATATGAAAATGTAATTCAAACTAGAGAATAGAAATAAACCCAATGACAATAATGAAAAAACAAGAAAAGACAAAACCTACTGAGCTAATTTGAGCCACATATTTTAACAAAATTATTTTGGAAAAGACAACAATGGTAAAAGAATTTAACTTCTTGGATTATGGAATTTAAACATTGACAAAATCAACTGGTTGAGCTAGCCTGGCCTTGGAATTTAATATGATTTATATGATCTTTAACTGAATTATTTTAAAAAATATAAAAATGGTAAAATGATTCACCCCTCCCTCCTTCTCTCTTTAATTCAAGCTAATGAAAGAGTCAACAACATACATTCTATCTTCTCCTCACGTATGTCTACTGACTATAATGTTTTGTGTCTTTTATGCATGCCCTCGATATGAAAAACTGCCAGCCCTTTATTCACCATATTTCACAATACTAAAACTTCAAAGTGGGGAATTCATGATTTGCTTCCTCAAAATAAAAATAAATATTCTCAGAAGTTCGAGAAGAGAGAAATAGACGCCTGTTAGGGTCTTGATAATCATTGTTATGTATATGTTGGAAGTCATGGCTTCTAGTGAAACAAAATATATAGATATATCCATCATAAATTCCAATGCATGTTACATTGGTTCCAATGGTCAATGGTATCTCAATTTCTGGTTGAGAATTCATAAAGTTTACAGATTCTGATCCTGCAGGATGTCTAAGGCCATTTCTCTTGACTTAATTAAATAAAAAGAGATAAAAAATAGAGAAAATAAACCACAAATAAAAATCAATACATGGGTTTTTGTTAGGGTAAGAATATCGTAGACGCGAAGGGGGAGAAACTTGTTTCAGGGAGAAACCTTAGCACTCGGCCCATGCGAGTTGTCAACCGATAGCTACAGCGCTAGCCGTGGCCACGAAAACCTATTGTCTCACTGTGAACCCGTATCGGCTCTGGCTCGTAGCCATGGGCGCTGAAGAGGGGGGGAAACCCCCCTCATATACTAATGTAACAGAAAACGAAAAATCAGGAACGCGGGCAAAACGACCAGCATTTGAGCCGCCACAACAAATCCGAGAGCAGTTACTTGCCAAAGAGCAGGGCATTCGGCAGAAAATGGAAACGGAAGCTAGCACTTCCAACCCCAAAGCACCCCGCAGCTGGGAACCCGGGAAATGCATCCCACAAATGGAAAAAGCGCCCAGATATCACATAAGCTCAGCCAGGGTGGGTGAACACACACAGTTCATGCAAGAACATGCCCTCATTGGTAAATTTTTAGGACTCTGGCCATCAGAAAGGGATCTGAACAAATGGATCAAACACTGGTGGAACCCCAAAGGAGATTATGAAGTCCAGCTCAGCTCAAAAGGCTTCTTCACCATCACACTGTACAATCTAGAAGACAAGGATCGCATCTTCGAAAATGGCCCTTATTTCTTCAACTCAGCAAGGCTATTCCTACGGTATTGGGCAGAGCGCTTCAGCCCAGACAAGGAGGACTTCACAATGGCACCCGTCTGGATCCGCCTCTACTCCCTCCCGCAAGAGTTCTGGCTAGAGGAGATCCTCATGGGAATAGGAAATACCATTGGTCAGTACGTGAAGGCCTCTGAGGCTACAAAGCAGCGCAAATATACCTCATATGCATGTATCTGTGTCTACATGAACATAGCCAAAGCCCTACCAGGGGCCGTAATACTGGAGTACCAGGATGAGGACTGGTCACAAACCCTTGACTATGAGCACATCCCGTTCAGATGCAGAAAGTGCCATGAACATGGCCATCTGTTTCGGGATTGTCCCTTAAATCAGCCAACCCCCAAAGTCGCTCAAAATCTGCAAAAAGATGGCTTCACTGTGGTCCAGGCAAGGAAGAAAAATCCCATTCGAAGACAAGCAGTTGATCCCAAACCTCAGATTCAAACCAGGAACGCTTACGACATTCTAAGCCAGCTACCGGAGGAGGAGGAGATACAGGACCCCCACGCAGGTTCACAGAAAGGCAAAGCCCCAAACACCGCCACCCCACCTTTGGATCCGCTTAAAGAAACCAACGAAGAAGAAGCAGGGGATGCAGACGGAGATATTCAAATGCAAATGAATGCCCAAGATCTAGCTGGCATAGATCTGGAGAAACTGGAGGAAGCCCTAGATCAGAGGGACCTGTAAGGCCTCCCAGAAGAACAACTAAGAAAGGTACATAAGATCTTCCTCGACTCAATAGCGGGTTCCACAGTGCGCCTTGGCATTGCTATAGAATCAAGCTCTAGCTCCAAAAAAACACCACGCGAAAGCAAAAGAAGAGGTCGGAAACCAGTACATCAGCTGATCAAAGAAGCTGGACACCTAATGATCAACTCAAGACAGATACAGAAGCTCTCAGATGGATACCTCCACCCACACCCCTCCACTTAATGATGAAGATCATCACCTAGAACATTAGAGGGCTCAACGGAAGATCCAAGCAAAGGATCCTCAGAGACTGCATCAAAGAGGAAACCCCAAACATTCTAATGTTGCAGGAGACTAAATGCGCCGGATTGGAAGCTGAGACCATATTGCAATGAATATGGAAAAGCTGCCACTATGTCTATACAGACTCTGTGGGAGCAACGGGAGGTCTAGCAATATTGTGGAACCCCACCCACACGATCCTCAGTGGCCACTTTTCCACAGCAGGCACCTTGTCAGCACATTTTGAAATAATAGGCTCGAATCAAGAGGGGACCATCACCAACGTCTACGGCCCACAAGGACAACAGAAAAAGAACAAATTTTTGGAAAAGCTGGCCCAAGTCAAAGAACTGGCGAACACACCCAACTAGATCCTAGGAGGCGACTTTAACATGATCATGTCACTAGAGGAAAAAACGGGAGGAAACAAGCGACTAGAGCAAGACAGTGGTAAGTTCAAAACCCTCCCTGAACAGTTAAAGCTAGTAGACATAGAGAATAGCAATGGCACTTTCACCTGGTCTAATCACAGATCTGGCAGCCAACATATAGCTTGCAGACTCGATCGCTTTCTTGTAACAGAACATCTGATGGAGAGAGATCTCTGTATAGAAAGCTTGATCCTTCCCAAAATGGGTTCTGATCATTGGCCGATAGCCCTCCAAATAGCCATAGAAGCAACACCAAAATTTAAACCCTTCATATTTGAAAAATTCTGGCTCACACACCCAGACTTCCATCAACTGGCACAAATTTGGTGGAATCAATGCGAGATTGAAGAGGGCACCAAGATGTACAGATTCTAGCAAAGGCTTAAAAATTTCAAGCAAAGGCTCAAACACTGGAACAAGAACACCTTTGGCAACATCCTCCAAGCCATCAAAGATGCAGAGCACAGGCTAGCCGAAATACAAAAGATATTTATATCAGGAGCCTGCACTACTGAGCTCATGCAGGAAGAGGAGCAGTTACAGATGCAACTGGAGCAAAGGAGGAGGCAAGAGGAAATCCTCTGGAGACAGAAATCTAGGGTACAATGGCTCAAAGAAGGGGAAAAGAACACCAAATTCTTCAACAGAACTATGATACACCGGAGACACATCAATAGAATAACACACCTAGAAGATGAGCATGGACAACTAATAAGGGAACATGCCCACATTGAAGAGGATCTCCACAGATACTACCGAACCCTCCTCACGGAAAATAACGTGGACCGGGGTGAAGCAATCTCCCGAGTCACCAGCCACATCCCCAAGCTAATCACGCCAGAGAAAAACGCAGCTCTAAAATGGCCAATATCCAAGGAAGAGGTGGACAAAGCCGTAAAATACATGCCCCCAGGAAAAGCCCCAGGCCCCGATGGTTTTACTGCAGATTTCTTCCACCACTGTTGGGATATTATAGGCCAGGATGTATGGGAGGTTGTTGAAGAATCCATATCGTCGGGACAAGTGCTCCAAGCCTTCAATGCCACGTTCCTCACCCTCATCCCTAAGGAAGAACGAGTCACGAACCCCAAACAGTTTAGACCCATTGCCTTATGCAACGTCATCTACAAGATTATCACCAAGGTAATTGCAAATCGACTCAAGCCAATTCTGCCTTTTGTCATCTCCAAGGAACAAGCTGGATACGTAGAAGGAAGGCAGATCATGGACATCGTCATACTGGCAAATGAGGTGGTCAGCTCTCTCAAGACAATAAAAACCCCGGGTATGTTAATTAAACTCGATCTCTCAAAGGCTTTTGACAGAGCCAGTTGGCAGTACCTCAAAGCTATCCTAGACTCCTTTGGCTTTGATCATGATTGGGTAAACTGGATTTTGAACCTCACCTCTTCGTCGTTCTTCTCAATCCTAGTCAATGGAGTCCCTTCGCGCCCCTTCTCGGCTTCTAGAGGCATAAGACAAGGCGATCCACTCTCACCCTTTCTTTTTGTTCTAATGGCGGAGGGCCTGAGCCGCTATATTAATTCAACAGTACTAGAAGGTACCCTCATAGGTCTACCCCTACACAATATTAGGCCTGCCCCCTCGCATAGCCAATTCGTCGATGACACCCTACTAATGAACTCCCCTACGGCACGCGAAGCCCACAAACTCAATTCCATCCTTTCTGACTTCACTGAAGCCTTGGGCATGACTCTAAATCTAGAAAAATCCAAACTTTTCTTTTTCAACACCCCCACTGCAGTCCAACTGCATATTTCCAAAATCCTGGGCATCCCCAGGAGCTCCCTTCCGTCCAATTACCTGGGTATTCTTCTCACTGGAGCGCCAGCCAAGACCATCTCCTGGGATAGCCTCCTTACTTCCATCTCCAATAGACTAGCCAACTGGACCTTCAGGCCTTTAAACATTGCAAACAAATTAGTCTTGTTAAAGTCAGTCCTCCAAACCCTACCCACCTACCTTTTCACGGCGTTAGCTGCTCCCAAGCACATCATCAGAGCGATCAAAAACATCTAACGGAATTTCCTCTGGCAAGGTTTACAAGCCAAGAAGAAATGGGCCCTGGTGTGTTGGGATAAGGTATGCACGCCGAAAAGCAGGGGAGCCCAGGGCTACAGGATCCTGGAAAGCTCAACTAGATAATGGGAGCCAAGATATGGTGGAGGTGGATGAAAACATCAGACGCTTTATGGGCTCAAATCTGGAAGAACAAATATGCTCCTACCATGCAGCCAGATCAGCTAATCAGACACAACATCAAAATTCAGGGCTCGAACATCTAGAACACAGCTTGGCAAAACAAAGATATGATACAAAAACACGCCTTCTGGGAAATACGCAATGGGGACAGTGCAAGGTTCTGTCAAGATTCGTGGCAACAACTAAAACCTCTACAGGATTTAGCAGAACTTGCACCCCTCCACTTAGCCCTCAATCAAACCCCTGCGATGAAGATACGAGATCTATGGAAACCCACGGGGGTGGGGCAGACCTGGCGGCAATGGAAAAACTCCAACCACGAGCTAGGTACACCCCCTGGTCTCAACTTATCCGCCTGGCATCAAGAGGCTGGATGCAGGAAAATCCCCCGGAGGGAGGGGCCCGATATCCTCCGATGGGGGCACTTAGCTTCAGGAAACTTCTCGGTAAAGGAAGCCTATGGCATACACTGCAACCACCATAATCAGCAAAGGGATAACATCTGAAGCAAGATATGGAGTAAAGCGCTATGGCCCAAGGTATCCACCTTCCTCTGGCTAATCATCCACARCAGAATTCTAACATGGGATAATCTCAGGAAGAGAGGATTCACTGGACCATCCATGTGCGTCTTATGTCAAGCCCAAGAAGAAACTAAAGAACATCTCTTCAACGGATGCAGCTACAGTCAAACAGTYTGGGACCAGGGAGCACAAACCATGCGCCGATCCAACCAAAACAGAGGCAGTATCAGGGACACCATTGAAAATTGGGATTCAATCACTTACAACAACCCCATTCTGAACCATATMTGGCTTCTACTCCCATGCTTCATTCTTTGGCAGATATGGAAGGAAAGGAATAAATGTATCTTTCACTCCAAGAACTCCCCTGCAGAGGCAACCTGGGACAGAGTTGCCACACTCATCAGAGAAACAATTAGAAGCAAGAACTGGCAACCTCGGGACAAGGACTGCAACCGGAAGGAGGTACTAATCCTCCAAGGCTGGCAACTGCACCTAAAAGACTCGATGGTATTCAGACCTCCCAAGAATCACTTCCCCAGCCCAACCCTCTGGACCCCCCCACCAGCTGGATTCATAAAAATCAACTTCGATGGAGCTTCAAAAGGCAATCCTGGACCGGCAGGATATGGAGCTGTAGTCAAGAGCTCCACAGGGGAAATCCTAACTTTCAATGCGGGATATTTGGGAGAGACCACAAACAATGTAGCAGAACTAACAGGCCTACTACAGGGCCTCCAACAAGCTATAGCCCTAACCAATCACAAAATCATTCTGGAAGGGGACTCCCAAATTGTCATCCAGCTCATCACTAAGATCCCGCATGGGGGACACCCACAAAAAATCTCTCCCAGCTGGCACCTTGCAGGACTGCTAGAAGACTTCAAAAACTTACTTAGGCATAATATCAGTGTCATCCCCTCCCACGTTAAAAGGGAGGCAAACACAGTAGTTGATCACCTAGCAAATGAAGGCGTACATAGAGAAACAAAGCTAATAACTTGGGACGCCAGAAGCACTGAATTCTCCGCTCTCCACAATCGTTGCAAGCTACTGGCCAGCAAAGACTTCCCAGCCCCGGATGGGGTGACACGCGTCGAGGGCGAGGGACGTGGCGATGAGGTGAGGGAGGCCATTTATATCGACCCTCACCACACACTCTGTGAGTTATGAGGCGCATTTGTTCCGACCGCCTCCGTTCTCCGATGAGGCCCTGCACGAGCGATCTCAGTCCGGTCAGCCAGAGCATTAAGCTCATGGATTTAATGGCTATAATCGCATTTTATCCCTCCACCTGCCTTACCGGGAGTTCTAATGTGCCCTTGAAGCTTCCCGAACAGTGGGGCTGTAACAAAGCTCTCGGCGATTTAGCACTGAACTTCGCTCTAGCCATGCCGAGGGTGAGAGGGAGGCCCCGTAGGGGATATGGTTGGTATATAGCCGACTCCAAAAGAAAGAGACACCGAAATTTCAAACGCACGATGACCCTAGCCAAGCAGAGGCGACGACGGGCGATTATAGCCGCAAGCTCACCCCAACTTGTTTTTTCGACTCAGAGGCAACACCCCGAGCTAAAGACTCCTCAGACCCTTGCGTAGCGCCCTGTATAATCGAGGAGGAGCCACAGGTGGATACAGGCGGAGAAGAAGGTGCAAGACGACTGGGAAAAGATGACAAGTTGTCGACGCCACCCTCGCCACCTCTCTTGCTCCCAGAGCAGTTGCAGCTCATTTTCGAAGTACGAAGCCTGGTCGATGATCAGATTTTCCGAGCGGTCTGCGTTAGCCAGTGCCTGGACATGCTCTATGCGGCGTACTCCAATGCCACGCCTAAGCGCCAATGCCCAACCTGTGCACAACCGTTTGCCATTCCAGCCAGCGAGGAAGAAGCGAAGGATGCTAATGGGAGCGCCGGTTAATAGGTCTTTCTGTCTGCATGTTTTTCTATTTCTCTGCAGTAGTAGTTTACCAGGACTATAGTTCTCTAGTTGATAGCTTGGATAGCATTAGAATCTCCATTACTAGAATACTGTTAAACATGAATACACTCCTGGTTTCCTACGGACAGGGTGGTGCTACACTCTCTGTGTTTTTTGCATGCTATTGTGGGAAAGCCAGCTGTCCTGGTTTTCTACACAGGCAGGACAGTTGGCGACTATGTGTCATGTATACTCTTTTTTCTGATGTTTTAATATAACAGGATCCACCTTTTATTTAAAAATAAAAATAAATAAAAAATCAATACATACATACATTCAACATTAATGTGTTATTAAACTCTGAGTCCAAAAGGTGAGTTGACGTATTAAAAAGAAATTAATTAAAAGTTTGATTATTGGAGTGCAACTTGATTTTGATTTAGTCAAAATCAAAAGGAATGTTTAAAAATCTTTATTTACTAAATGTAAAATATTAATCAATTTAATGGCTTTCATCACAATAAACTAAATCGTATACAATATTTCTTTTCCATTACTTTATAGTTTTCTTTATATTTGTAAATCTGGGTGCCTGATCTGTACCTATAACTAGAAAACATTCATTTAAAAAAAACACACTCAAAACTAATTCTAACCGTTTCCACCTAAAATTATCATTAACAACGTAAATTTCACAACGAAATAGTGCCTGAGACTTTAACGACACTCCCCTTGAACTTAAACCCCCGATTGCTTGAAGACCTTGCCCATTTTATTTTCTTTGTTGTTCATCGTAGAACTGTAGTCTATCTGGTGGTGTTCATGGTTGGGAAAAACCAGAGTATTTGGGAGAAGTTGTTTTGAATATACTTATATTTGATTCGAAAACACCCTTAGGGAAAGTTATTTTAAAAGATATCCATAGTTGATTGAAGAACGCCCTTACAATAGCAAACAATTGCAATGAAAATGTTCTCTATCACCGGTAACTATAATTATGAAAATAAAATATGCAATTTCCTTTGAGCATGGTTTAAAGGTCAAAGTAAGTCTTTCAAAAAAATTAGATAGCTATTTTTATTACAGAAATAACTCCAAGATAAAGGCCTATTTGTTTAAGTAGTAATGGGTTGTTTTAAAGAAAGTGTGTGAAAAGAGTATTGTGAGGAAGAATTTTTTTCCAGGAAGTGAAAGGAAAAACCGAGTAGCAATTATATCGATACAGTTTCCGATTAATTATGGATTTTGCTTCAAACTAATTGGAAAAATATAAAAAAATTAAAAACAAAGAACATTTAGACTACGCCATTCAAAAGCATTTGAATAGAGAATCGCATCAGTTAATGTTTGAAACAATGCGTAGGAATGGGAGCATACCTTTCTATTTTCCTGATCTAAAATGAGAGCTCCTACAACCTTATGTACCATAGTTTGTTGTTAATTATCCGTGCTCTGGTCATAATGGATAAAATGGCAGAAGGGGAAAAGGATGTAAAACAACGTGAGAAAGATACAAATCTTTGATATATTTTTCCAGTGCTACCAGCGGTCATACCCCATCGGTGGTCAGAGTTCTTTTTCTTTGGTGATGGTGATATGGTCTCGAGTCAAGAGAAAATAGCGGTGGAGAGTATTTTGTGAAGGCTCTGTTTGGTTAATAAGTTAATGTTTAGAAGATGCTCAATCTTGGATATATATAATGCTTTTAACCATTATAAAAATGAGAAAGGAAATATCACCAACTTGATCGAAAGGCCAAAAAAAGGTCACTAACTATTTTAACTATTTCCATTTAATTATTTGACATGTATGTGCAACATGATGTATGTGATGTCAAGTTTCATGCTTTGCGTGCAGAGCCCAGCCACCTGGTAAGCATGCCTTAAGCCGCGACCGTGGCACTCTCGGGCTTATGCGACCATTGAAAATATCAAAGTAATTTCACTTTACAATTGTCTGCTGCAATATATGATTGTGCCAGGTTTCATGGTCTAGGTACAGTGCCGAGCCACCTAGTGAGTGTGCCTTGAGCTGCGGTCATGGCCCTATGGGGCTATGTGCTATGGAAAGAATAAATCATAATTCTGATTTATATCTTTGCTACAATACAAACCAAAAACAACTAATCTGTAACTCTTCATATACAAGGACCAGTTTCACACTTTTAATTCCTCTGAAACACATTTTGCATTAGCTTTTGAGGTGCTTCTTAAGGAAAAAGGCATTGTTTCAGTATAGATGGGGAGATTGATTAAGTACTTAAGAGGTCCTTCATTAGCTGGGAAGTTCCAGTTTGAATGAGACTTTTAAGTCGGTCGTGCTTAGATTATTATGTAGAAAATGGGTTAGCAACCCTATTTGTATCTATGTGTTTTTCCCTTGCATTCTATGGAATTGCCAATGTGTTTTTCTGGGTTTTAAGCTTATTTCTTGTGCCTATAGCTTTATCTTCTTATGTTGGTTTGTTTTCAATTGGATGTTGACTTCTGGAGCTTGTCATTCAATGCTTCAGTGAATAGTTTTCAAGTTGACGATTCAAGGTTTGTACCGAGTGAAGTGGAAAACATGTAAACCAAGCCTCGTGATGATTTAGGCTAGGCTCGGTGTGCTAATGTTATGATAAGTTTCTTTACCTTTGGAACATGGGAAAATGAAAATGCCATGATTTTAATGAATTTCTCTTTTTCTTTGCAGTTGTTTGGATCCTAGGATGTGTGTATTAAGATTCCATACAGAATAGCATGAGGAATATTCCCAGAAACTTTACATTTATGTAGTTTTGTTCAAACTCCTGTAGAAGATGCATTCCAACACAGAAATGATGGTCTGATTCAAAAGCTAGAAATGACATGAAAACGCCCATCTTTGGAGAGCCTTCAAGTGGTGGGTCTGGAAATTGGTAGCATGTGGATGTGGTAAATTTGAAGACTGTTAAGCTACCAACATAACCAATAGTCATATTAGCTCCCTAAACTAACAATGAAGCCCTATTTGCATCCTCTATATTCCCCTTAAACTCAAGAAAGAAGGAATAAGTTGCAACCTGTTCATCAGAAAACCTTTTTTCTAGTGGTTTATATGGAGCGCCCCCTTGTTTATATCATTCATATGTTTAGATATTAGAAGTATTAGAAAGGTAGAAAAGTAGTCTACGATATGATATTGTTTATGATAATCCTTGGGAGGATTCTATGGAACAAGGGACATTGGAGAATAATTGGAAAATGAAACCAAGTGAAGATAGGAAGAGAATGCAGGTGGTGAATGAATGGGAGAAAACACAATAGGTTGTTGGGAAAACCCCTAGGATAGCTGGTAGAATCCACTGGCCACTTAATGTATTTTCCATCTGATAAACATGGGCATGCCCCAGTACCACTGAGTTTTCTTTACGTCCCTTAAACATCCATCCAAGAAGCAATTGTCCTTGATTCCACTGAAGATGACCCCAATACCACTCCTATCTACAACGAGCTACATCTTATCCTCAGTGAAATCAGCTGCTCAAATCTTTACTCTCCAAACAAATTGTTCTCTTCTTCAATATTCCTAGTCTACAGGCATGGATGGTGCCTCGTTCTACCCACACTCTTTATGCCTCTCTTCCTCTGCGAACACTTTTCTCACGAGTTTCTATATTTATTAAAATTCCAGACCGCCACCGCCAACGATCATGGCCACTGCTTTGCCGGCCCAATAGCCTACCCTTTAAAATCATTCTTGCTCAACCATCCGACATGCTAGATGGCATAACGTGGGATCCTAGATTGACTCTCAATTGACCGGTATGCACCCATTGGAATCCAACCAGTGACATCTAGATCCACTAACGATCTTGTTCTAAACTAAGAAGTTACTTAATTAATTAATTTTGGCTCCGGAAGACGGATGAGATGATTAGAATAAATGACGAATTGGCCTAGGATTGCTCATAAATAATGCTTACGAAATGCATCGACTAGCTACTAGTGCTCAATACAAAGTACATATGCAAAGTCTTGGAGAAACCTAATAACCTTTTTTTGTCCAAATGCTAACAGTGGCCATGCTTGTGCATTTCACATTGATACAGAAGAAACTATTGGACTTTCTATTAATGGTGTGCATTGAAAGTAGGTGGGTTACAATCGCTATTATTTGTGCGGTAGGATTTCTAACCCTATATTAGTATAAATTTAAAATCATTTGGTGATTTGATGTAGATAACTAACTGTTTATGTGCTTGCTAGATTATCTTTTCAGGTTGAAAGACATGAAATAATTTAGAAACACTATTTTTCATGGATCTTACTAAAGGTAGTGATGTTTCTCTCACTTTATTATTTTAAGTGAGAGCGGATAGTTCATACCTTAAGTGCAAGTTGAGGATCTCCAAAGTTTCAACAATAGCTTCAACCCATGAGAAACAACTTCAACAAGTAGGAAGCAAAAATGATGTATCTTCAACAAGCAGGAACAGTGTATCTTCAGCAAACAAGCCAGAATGATGTATCTTCAAAAAACAAGTCGGAACGATGTATCTTCAACAAACAAGCCGAAATGATGTCTCTTCAGCAAGCAGGAATGATGTATCTTCAGCRAACAAGTGAGCAAGTGATGTATTGTTTATGTATATTGTAACATAATTGCAAATATAAAGCATACAATTCTTATCTTAAGTGAAGGTTGAGGATCTTCAAAGTTTCAGCGATAGGTTCAGTCCACAAGAAACATCCTCAACAAGCGGGAATGATGTATATTCAACAAGCAAGAACAAGCGGGAATGATGTATCTTCTTCAGCAAGCAAGAATGATGTATCTTCAACAGACAGGTGAGCAGGCAATGTATTCTATATGTATATTGTAACATAACTGTAAATTTAAAAAATTGAAACATACAATGTAGAAGCACCCTAGCCATGGAGAAAGATGATGATGATGGCGGTGGTGCACTAAAATAATTGGATTATTATTCATTCAAATTATTATTCATTGTTGCGCAGGGAAGAGGTGGGAAGAGGAAGGTTTGGTGATGATGGGAAGAGGAAGATGGGGCGGTGAGGGGGCGAGGATGGGAAATGGAAGATGAGGCGGTGAGGGGGTGGCTGTACATATCAACAACCTACTGATTTATTCAATCCTAATGCAAAAGCATTAATGACTAGAAATGCAAAAGTATTAATCATTGACATTTGAGAGTGCATAAAATGTCAATGAAACCACCATTTGACAATGCAAAAGTATTAGTATTAATACAACCGCCACAAACCTGAACGATAGCCAAATGTGTAACAATGTAACAACTTCATAATAAACTCAAAACTTAGGTCATAAGATCAACTTAGGTGATAGGTGATCTTAGAAAAATATAACACAAATTATAAAGTTATAATAAACTTAGGTGAACTTAGGAAAACAAAACATGTACTTTGGGAATAACGAATCCCGCAATAAGACATCAAATCTTTTCTCCAATGATATTATGAAGAAAATGTTGTTTTTCATTATATCAAAAATAAAATTTAGAGTTTTGTATGTTGAACATTACAAATTGTAAAAATATATACAATCAACCGCCAAACTAATACGAATTAAACCTCCCGAATCGAATGCTAGAGTCCCGCTTGCCTTCGGCAGGGTCTAAAAAGGGCGCAACACAATATTTCAATCCATAAAATTAGATTATATGGTTTTTAAACCATATTTTATGGCAACCAACCCAGACTCTGTGCCACAAATAGGGTTTAGTTGGGATTCGATCCCTAGACCACTTATTTATTAACCAAATGTTTTAGTCATCGAGCCACAGGCCGAAGCTATGTAATCTATTTAGAAACAGTGACATTTATGCAGAGAAAACAATCAACATATGAGAACTTTCAAGTTCATTTCCGGAGGCAATTCTCAGTTTTTTTCAGTGCCGTCAGTTGCATTGGATTTATGAGGTCAAGCAGAACATAGTGAGATCAATCTGAAATCCATTTGATGCAATTTTGATGTACATTTTGAGCATTTGAAGAAATTAATAAGAAATCCTCCCTCACTTAGACAAAGGCCTAGAGACGTAGGCAACCTTGTCGAACTCTGTTAACAAACTTACTGTTATGGTTTGTTGTTATTTATGCTTACTTTCTGATCTGTGTTCTTTATGATGGATGAAATATCATTTCATTAAGTTCTTTTTCTTTCATCAATTCCTAATTGGTTAATGAACTCATGCTTTAAAACTTAACCAGGTCTTTAAAATATCATTTCAGATCACTAGTAGTACAACTTGACCCAAGACCCGATGACACTTATAAAGGATACTTGTATTTCTCGTGCTGTGATAAGGAAAAAAATAAAATTGTTGGTGCTATGAAGTCTTATTAAATCACACTTTAGTGTTTACCACATTTGCAACCAGCGTGGAAGTTATAACAACATGTCTAAGTATCTGTTAAGGCTCAACAACTTCTCTTTATTTTTATAAAAAATAAAAGGGCCCCTCCATTAAATTTTGAAATTATTGTCTTTTTTCTCGTCACTTGATCTTTATTTTTTCAATTTGAAGGGGTGGTTCTATGGTCAGACAACTTATTTTCTTTTTTGACTATTTTAATCTCTTTAGTTTTTTGTTCTTTTGGTTTATTTTTCATGAGGTGATAACTTAGTAGTATGATGAAGGAATGAAAGGGTGATTGGTGTTATTACGTGCATGTTCCGAATGACGATGATGAATCACTAAACACATGTTTTATGAAAAATGTAAATGTTCTTATTGTAGATTAATGATCACAATTTTGGAGACAAGATTGTTGTGTCATGAAAGCTAGTTGTTTTGTTTCATTTTATTTACATGTGTAGGGGTTGTGCCATTTGAGTCTATTTGCTTTCTGATCATTCAATATTGTTTATATGCTCATCTGGACTTACTCAAAGTGGTTTCATACTTCTGTTTGCTTAAAATTCGGTTACCATAATGTTTTGACACTTTCTTCAAGATTTGGTTTTCAATGCATAAATGAATTAACTTGGCGTTTTGGCAGATTAAAATAATTCAACTAAAAGTTTAAGTCACATCTTAAAAGTACTGGAAACGAGGTGACAATTTTCAATTTGAGTGAAGCATTGTTTTTTACGGAGTCCTTACTTTTGTTAAAAATTGATTTTTACACATTTTGTTCTTTGACGAATTTTATTACCTTTTCTCCTATATCATGATACTTTTGGTTTTTTACGTCCGTTTCGATTATTAGAACCGGATTATTTACATTCCAATACGAAAAAATAAATTATCTCTACCATTCATAAATTTCAACGAGTTGTTTGCTTTCTTTTTCACACTATGAATAAATGTAATAGATTTTTGAATTTAATCTTTTAATCATTCTCACATTTTTTAATAAATAATAATAAAATAAAAAGAAATTTCACATTAATTATTTTGTTGATTTTTTTTGGTAATTATTATGATTTTCTCTAAGTTTTACATATATTTATAATATTCAAATAAATAGTTAAGATAATCAAAGATAATAGAGTTAGTTGAGGAATTAAAAGTATAAGCAATAGATATTTGTTAATGGGTTAAAGAAGAAAAATAATTTAAAGATTTATTCAAGATTT
>JASDQU010100607.1:26111-51778 GCA_032191745.1 Picea mariana | reverse complement strand
CGAAACGGTTTTACCCTTCAATGTCACGACAAAATATTACAAGAGTCCATGAGGTTGGAAACCATGTCCATCAAATGATTTGAGGGTGCTAGGAGATTGATTAAGTTTAGGAGAACTAATGGCTTTCAAACAAGGCAAAGACATGACAAAAGTGAAGGCTACTTCATCCAAAATAGTGCGATGGATGTTCTTTCTACCAACCAAAATTTGAATTTGGAATGCTAGGTGGTGTGAGAGCCTCTCCTTAAAATAGTCCATATTAAACGTAATCAGATTTGAGTCCACTAGATCCATATCCCCAATAGTTGACAGCTG
Source organism: Picea mariana (assembly GCA_032191745.1). Lineage (NCBI taxonomy): Eukaryota > Viridiplantae > Streptophyta > Pinopsida > Pinales > Pinaceae > Picea > Picea mariana. The sequence goes on along the minus strand of JASDQU010100607.1, from coordinate 51,463 downwards.
GGTTCTACGTTGACTTGGACAATTATGTAGAACTTTGAGGGTTGACATAGCACAAGGCACTTGCACCAAATCTTCAACAATATTGTAGTTTTGGGCAGTGCAGGCACTTGGATTAAATTTTGCTTTTCGAATTGTTCCCTTGGGCGGGCACAACTCTACATCATAAATTGGATTCTCATTCTAAATAGGATTTGAAGGTGGAGGAGGAGTGTATGTGGAGGGTTGATCGATAGCCTTTCCATTGGAATGATTAACTGGAGTACTGTCATAAGTATTTGCTTGAGTCATTACATTAACTGCCTGAAACATATAGACCTCAAAGGCGCTTGGGAATGACCTACGTTGCCCACTTGCGAAGGGGCAGGACTTTGTGCAACTAGATGTTGTTGTTGAACCGAGAAAAGGTTAGTTAACACTGTAGATTGAGAGGTACCCTTCAGAAATTTAACGACTTTCTCACAATGAGGGCAGTCTTTCGCGTAGTGGTCTTCCTCACAAATCATGTAAGGAAAGATAGCCTTCCTATTTGGTTGAGTATCAACAGTCTTAGTAGTATCTTGTTGGTCAGAAGATTTATTGGATTTACCCTTGTTTTTCTTCTTACCTCCTGGTTGTTGAGATGAAGTGGATTGGATCGCATTCACCTCAGAGGTTTGAGCAGGAGCGAAAGTAATTTTGGTGTTTGAAACAGAACCTAGTTCCGGAGTAGGTCTTGTCAGATCATTCAACAGGCGAGGAGCATGAGGGATTAGATCATAAAGCGTGCAAGACTGGGAATATACCAAGTCCAAATATTAAGCATGACTAATAGACCGATCCTCAGTAACAACACTTCCCATAGCAACATCTCTGGAGTTGGGAAGCAAGAGTGACTTTGTAAACCAATCCACGAGGATTTGGTCAGGAATTGGAGATTTAATCAACCGTCTCCACCGTCTCCAATCATGAATATGATTAGATATGTAGGTGGCATAAGATTGTTGGAGTGAGGTCAAAATCTCTATACCGGTCTCATACGGTATAGGCAACTGGAAATACGTCAGGAAATTCATGGAAAGAGAATTAAAGTCGACAAAGGAGTGACGCGGCAGCTCAATATACCATTTGGTTGCGACACCTGTAAGTTTTCTCTGAAAAAAGTCTCAGACGAATGGATTCATCCATCTAATAGTTTTAAGAACGCCATAAATGGAAAGTCATAACTTGATTGTTAGGATATTTCCCAGGTTTTCCGTCGAATTTCGGGATGTCGAATGATAATTTGGCAGGGATGGCAGGCCAAAACGAGGCATGTTGAATGGGATCGATGTCAAACGCGACAGATCTGGCAGATCTAATGTAGCCAAGAATGGAATTTGTATGTTATCGTATGGATATTGATGGTAACCATGTGGCATGGGAACACTAGTAGGACCATATCCAGTGTGTGATGAGATGGAAAAATTAGATGGTCTTCCCATGTACGATGGTTGCCCAGGTTGTCCACCCATGTAAGGTGATTGTCCTGATTGTCCACCCATGTCGGGTGGTTGTCCTAGTTGTCCACCCATGTACTATGATTGAACAAATGGACCTTTTACATACTACAATTGACCTGATGGTCCCCCCATGTAGTCTGTTTGAAGGGACGGTTGTGTTGGAATCATGGGATTTACGAATTGATAGGGAATAGTTTCGTGTTGAGGAATGCTTGTTAGATTAGGTTGATCCCACAAAGATTTAGAAACTCATGGAAAGGGTTGTCCATGATACAGGCAAGTGGTAGTAGGGATAGAAGGATTTGTAGGAGTGGCTTGCCTCTAGACTTGTTGATGTTGCAACCACATAGGTTTCCCCTTAGTAAAAAGTTTCCCTCCAGCTGAAGGTTTCCCCCCAGCTAAAGTTTGGCCTACCATTGAATATTGACTTCCAATGTAGGGTGTACTCATCTGCAAGGCTTGAGATGGAGGTTGAGTATCTTATATAATTGTGGTTGTGTGAATGACTTGACTTATGGCCATCTAATTGATGGATTGACCAAGTGAAGCACTTGGTGTGTGTATGTGTGGAAATAGTGAAGCACGAATATTACCCGACCCATGTGCGAAGGGAGATGTATTCACAAGTGGTTGTGTCAGGGTTACCTAGGTCACCGATGTTCCCAGTAAAGAAGAAGTACTAGTAGGATCAACTACAAGAGTTGTGGATAGAGATAATTCCCAAGTCCTTCAAGAAAACCAAAAGATGATGGGTTTGTTAGAACCATGATTTTTTGCAGTTAGAGTTAGTCCTAGAGGATTCGTAATTCATGCGTCAAAGCGTGTGAGGTTAGTGGCCAAATAATGAATGGGTCGAAATCAGCAAGTAGCGGGTCTGGCCCTTGGAGTCAGAAAAAGGGCATAATGATTAGTCATGTGCGACTTGTAAAGGTCCCTTTCCCTAAAGATCGAGTCCTGTCAGAAAAGGGGAATTTACATGCCAGAGATCGAGGCAAGTTGTTGGGATAACGGTCACGTCAAAAGATATAATGAACATCATCACCTAATTATGAAGTCAGAAAGGTGAAAAATCATGACTCTTCTATCATGTATACTATGTCGCTCTTATCATTTGTACTTTGCACACTTCAAAGTGTACCCATCGCATGAGTTTGCTGCGCAAATATTCAACCTTCTTCCAAACTTCTCATCATGGATTTATCGTCCTCTTCCATGATTCCATTCCTTATCCGTTCAAGTATAAATATTGGTCACCCTGCATGCTTCTCCTTTACTTTCCAAATTTGTGCGTTGTCTATGGTTTTTTCTGCAAGCTCTAGAGCCCTTCGCTATGTGAAAGTTGATTACCATTGTTCATATTGTAATTCTATTGATTCGAGTTGTCACGTCTCCTTCATTGTTTTCAGTCATTGTTTAAAGTTTGTTGGAGTTCACTGCAAACTAGCGTGTTGGATGTTATTTCTTCTCGCGGTCAGCCTTTCTTCTTTGGAATTTCTTCTTGTCATGCTAAATTTCTCACTGTGCCTAAATTATCTGTCTCGCTACAAGTCTCACAGTACTTTTCTACTGCGCTGGAATTTTCCATCGCAATTCCCTACCGCAATAAGCCTTTCGTTGTTGTTTGTGACTGTGCCGAAATTTTCCATCGTGCCTTGCTGCCGCGCCATGAACTCATGTGGCTGATTTTGTTCGGTGTGCAAAGATTTTGTGACTTCCTTTCTGACAATCTTTGCGAAGTTCGTCATTCTTATTTGCCGCACAGATAGGGTGTTACAGTTCATTACCGCGCACGTGAGATAAATATATAATGGCATCATGGAAACATCCCAAATCATAAGAAAGAAGGCTAGAAGTGGCAGGGCCGTGAGGTTTGAGCCTCAAGACCTTGAATTAATAAACGAAGATCCGGAAATCAGGGCGTCTTTTGAACAAGCGGGATGTATGCGCTTTTGTGAAAAGATCAAAGGGTACAATGCGAAGCTGGTTGAGTAGTTCGCCCTCAATTTTATTGGGGTCAGTGCAACCATTGCGGGAATCACCTTCTGAGTGACGGAGGAAACTCTGTCAACCGTGACGGATATCCCTCCACGTGGAGAAAAATGGTTAAAGGCATGCCTTTAGACATTTTGTGCTATAAAGACTTTATCAAGTCCAACTCTCTAAATGGGAAAATTGGAGCCAATGTTCCAATCCAGTACCTCTGGGAGCCTTTCCAAAAGATTTTAATGGTAATCATAAGATATTTCACCTGTGAAGGAAGGCTTGACAAGGTGTACCCATATCACATCAGGTTGTTGATGCACTTCACAGGGAAAAAATATTTGAATCTACCTTTCTTCTTGCATCGAAGATTGGAAAAGATGACAGGCAAGGTCCAGACCGAGGTTGACCAACCGGGGAACATTTATCCCATTTGTCATTAATCAAGTTGTTGGTGGTCGAAGAGTTGAGATGTTTGAAAAACGACTGGGATTCATTTATGATTTTGGCTGACATCCCTAGAGACCCTAAAGAAGACATTCCTCTATCTGCGAGGGAAACAACATTCCATAGTGAAGGGGCGAGAAAGGAAGATGTCACGAGAAAGGGAAAGGAAATAGAAGACTCGTCATCCCACCAGCTGGCACCTCAGAAAAGATGTAGGCCAAGGTTGATTAAGAAACCTGAGGATATCTAAGCTCCCAGTGAATCGTGCACCTAGTCTGCTGCAAAGAGATTACTCATGCGTGTCGTTCGGCTACAACCTGTTGAAGGTTCAAGCATGGGAATTGGTGAAAGGCGGAGAAAGCCAGGTGATGAAAATGTGAATGTTTAGGAGTTGTCACAACAATTGAAGCAAGCGCAACTCGCTATCGTCGAACTATATCAAGAAAATAGAGAATTAAGGAGACATCTGGTAGAAAGGACTATTGAAACGCCAGCATCGCAGAGTCGAGCATGGAATATAAATTGGCTCAAAAGATAGCTTAGAGAGGAACAAGACGTAATTATCCARCTACGGAAGGAACAAAGGGTGCTAGAAGAAAGAATCATAGATCTTTTCAAGGAATGCAGACCAACCATGGATAATGCCCACACAACTCTCGCCAACGCTCAAGCAAAACTAAAAGGAAATGTCGTCTTGTGGAGACAGGTGAATAATTTGAGCAAACTTAACAGGTCTCTTAGAAAAACACTCATATTTTTAAAGTTGCAGGTGAGGCCGGGGGCATGAGTAAGACAACCCCATTTTGTCATTTTTGATCGTGACATGGAATCTTTCTCCCCACATATCTTGTTTCCTTCCAGCAACAAGAAGTCTGACTCAACACCTGCGTAGTGAATATTCATCGTGCAGATGTTGTAAACTTACCTGCTGAGGAGGGTGGGCATAAATGAAACACATGTCGGTTTTGGAAGAGATGTAGGGTCCCCAACCGTTGTTTCCACCCGGGGTTGCACGAGTGACCGCAAACGAACATCTGCTACATCAACTCGCCACATGCATGCTACAACCAGTGATCGTGCAACAACAACCAAAGACCATTATACAAAGGTGACAAAGTTTCCAACAGTGCGCTCGATTACTCGGGCACCCCTTGAAAGAAAATGTCGATTTATCACAACCTAATGACCGAATCTTACTCATGACCAAATTATTGAGACAAATGTGTCAGTTATATTATGATTGGTTGTAGTCAGGTTTCTATTTTTGGTAAACTCTATTGAAAAGGTTGTCTGGGGGGGGGGTAATGGAATCTGAGATTATAGGGGAAAGTAGTTCAAGGCATAGCAGCCTGAGAGGGCGTTATTTTTCTATATATTGTATCTTTTCGATGTAAGTCAGGTTGGAAAAGTAATGTAGACAGAGGACTCTTGAATGTGATCTTTGAATCTGATGGAAATAATAATGCAGAGGTCCTGAAGCTTTAACGAAAAGATTCTAATGGTTGTGGTTTGATGTATTGTGATCCTATTTATGTATGTACTTTTTGTTTCCTGTAAATTCATGTTTGTTCCCTTTGCTTAAATTGGAATGTTTAACTAGTTTAAAATTCATTGCGCGGTGCTTTAGACTCGGCCATTTAAACTCTGTGTTTTTCTTCTAAGTAAGATAGAATTCATCTTCAATGGTGATCTGATTTTCTTTATGTCCTCCTTTCTTCCGCCATACACAACGACATTAAAACTGAAAGACCATTTCTTGTTTATCCTTTATCCTCTCAAAGCTTACCTTACTAGTCATTGATTTCATCGTTTTTAGGGGGTTGACTCCATAACCCAAAGTTCTGTATTTCCTTTCCAGTGAAACCAAAAACACTTCTCAAACATTTAAATCTAGCCGACAATCCAAAGTTATAATCTATCAGAGACTAGGTCTCAAAGAGAGCCCTCTCTAGATTGGAAAGGCTAGTTTCCAATCTTAAAGTTGGTTTGTAGGTTACCTTGGTAGTTCGTTGCTCTTCAGCCAAACAATTTACCAAGTCTTAACATCTTGGCATCATTGTCGGGGACGAGATTTAAAACTTTCCCTGGGAAAATGACTAAAGTTGCAGATTTGATTCTTGAGGGTAACAGTGGATCAGACACCTATATTGGCTTAAAATTATTTTACCCTGGAGACTTCATCAAATAAGATCAGTAGCATAGAGTAGTATGAATCATAAATCTTGGCTCCTAAGAAATTTTACACTAGAGCGAACCCTGATCTAGAGCTTGCAACATCTGTGTATGATCATGAAAAAATTCTGTGTAAAGGAAAGGAAAAGATAGCGGACCTTTTATGTTACCTAGACAAGAACCTATCTTTACCTAAAGACGGGGTAAAAAGCGTTGACGACCTTGACTTCAATTACTATTTGAAAAAACTCTGTTCATGTCCAGATCAAAATCCTATTTGAATGAAATCATTTTCGATGAGAAAAAGTTTCGATCTTTGTTACCGACCAACCCCCTTTGAACTGTCGTAATCCCCACTCAAACTATTCAGCCAGTTCAAATACCCCCTAGAGTCATGGCCAACAAGTTTTCCCCTCTCTCCTTGGCGACCCAATTACGTGATTTGCCTCATAATTATAATCAAATATTTAAATTATACGATGCTAAAGGGAACACTTCAGCCCAAAAACACTTAGATTGGTTTAATGATTTTGTTGACCTGGAAGAGGTAGATCATGAGGATGCAAAAATGAGATTGTTTGCGCAAAATCTCTCAGGGGAGGTCGAAAAATGGTTGAAAGCCCTTGCAACAACGAGTATCCCTGATTTTGCAGCTTTTGAAACATTGTTTCTTTCCAGATGGGGTGATAAAAAGAATCCTCTTCAATTACTAACTCAGTRCAATAATATAAAAAGATTACCAAACGAAACAATGCAAGAGTTCTCAACCAGATTCATGAAAGTTTATAATTCAATTCCCACATAAGTCAAACCTCCTTCTGGAGATTCCCAATTTCGATATGTTGATTCTTTTGACAGTGACTTTACCTTGTTGTTAAGAGAAAGAAGATATAATACATTAGATGATATGATGAGCGACGTGATTGAAGTTGAAGTAAATCTGATGGCATCGGGGAAGATCAAACATAATTTTGACAGAAGTGGGAAGAATTCTTAAGGGGAAGTGCAACCCTCTACGCCTCAATCATCAGATGAAAATTTTGACTTCATGATGAAGACTATGGAAAGACTCATGGAAAGGATGTCTCTGGAGAACAAGCCTGCCGCCAGAGAGCAAAACGATTTTCAACCTAGAAATCAAAATTTTAGAAGAGTCCCAGTTCCACAGATCAGGAAAAGAGACCAGAGAGATCAAGATGATCAGAAGATAAAACCTCATTTCCAAAACAACTATGCAAACAAAGATTTTGATCAAATAATCTAAGACCAGATGCATTGTTGCGATGATACATTAACATATGTGTTCTTAACAAAAGGAGAGCACGATCAATTTATGGATGCGAAGGACAAGTTTATGTTGGAGAATGATGATATGTTGTCATCAGAAAAATAAGAGTTTAGGAAAGGATACAACAATGCTATTATGCAGTTTCATAAGTAGTATAACCTCAGAAGTAAAAAGGCGTTTGCAGAGCTTCCAAAGGCAAATCCCACAAGGGAACTCCAGACGAACACCCCTTTTTCAAGTCAATCGAAGAAACATAACTCAGTAAGGGATGTAATGGAGAAAGGAAAATCAAAGGAAGAACCCCTAAAGAAAGCACCTGAGGCAAGAAAGGAAATGGTCATCAAAGAGGTAGAAAAAGCTCAAACTCCTTTTAATTTTGAAAGAGAAATGGATAAAATCAAAATCTTTGTTCCGTTTAATGAGTTGATCAAGAATGGAGAATATAGAAATCAGATCATTAAAATGTTAAAGATGGAAGACGCTCCCGACACCTTGAACATACAAGACGAACACCATGTCATCTTGTTTGGCCCGCACGTGGAAGAGAGTGGCGATGTTGATGATGTTCCTCCTTTCTATGTTAGCCTTAAAATTCATGACATGACCTTACATAACACCATGTTAGATTCAAGCACATCACATAATCTCATGCCCAAGGTTGTCATGGATGAGTTGGGCCTAGACATTACAAGACCTTATAAAGATCTCTTTTCTTTTGACTCAAGGAAGGTGAAATGCTTAGGTTTAATCAAAGATCTGGTCATATCATTGTCTCAAATCCCATCAAAAAATATGGTCATGGATGTGGTGGTTGCCAACATCCCTCCAAAATTTGGCATACTGTTATCTAGATCTTGGGCTGCAAAATTAAAGGAACCTTGCAAATGGACATGTTGTATGCTACTATCCTCGTTTTTTGCCAAGAAAGGAGATTGTACAGAGAAGTGTTGCTTAAGTACATGGTGAGTAGTGAAACCCAACCAAATAATCATCATATTTACTATGTTGACACCGAAGTTGGCTCCTCTATTTTTTATAATAACTTGAGTTTTGCAGAGGGCAAACCAACAATTGTCATGACTGTTAAAGACAAAACCGAGCATCGAACAGAGGAAATTACAGATCAAAAAAACGACACAGAAAATGAAACATGGAATATGAGCTTTGATGGAGCTGTCAGCAGGGAAGGAGCTAGAGCTGGTGTGTGGATTAACCCTCCCAAAGTGGGTACAAAACTTTGTTCTTACAAGCTTTCTTTCGATTGTACCAATACTATGGCCGAATATGAGGCATTGATTTTGGGTTTGAAGACTTTAAAGGAACTGGGTGCTAGAAGGATAGTTGTACACGACGATTCTGAGCTCATCATTAACCAGGTAAAGGGTATATATCAGTCTAAGCATTCTAGATTGAGAGCATATAGAAATTTAGTACTTGATCTCCTTGAAGAGTTTTCAGAATACAATTTGTCAGTGATTCCTAGGGGGACAAAATCAAATTGCAGATGCTTTGGCTACTTCATCTTCGATTTTCAAAATTCCAATTTTTCCAAATAAGAAGTATGAAATTGAATTCAAACATAGGCCAACAGTACCCTACAACATTAAATATTGGTAAGTGTTTGAAGACGACAAATATGTGGAAAGATTCCTTCAAATGAGTGATGGAGTTGCTAATGTAAATATTGATGATGAGTGTTGTTGTGAAGTAAATGAAGACGCGACTGTGTTCAACAATAATGACTTTTTTCAGAATCAGATAACTGGTAGAGATATAGTGCAACTGAAAAATAACATTATTCCCAAAGGCTTGGTCCCATTGGAAAAACTTTTTGACAACAATGATGTAGCCACAAATCCTAAAATCATTGCGAACGATGATGGTATAGAGGATTGCAACATTGGCACTAAAGAAGATCCCAAGATCATCAGACTGTCAAAAACTCTCAGTCCAGAAATCAAACAGAGGTATATCATCCTTATGAAAGACTTCCCTGATGTCTTTGCATGGAGTTATGAAGATTTGAAGGTCTATGACACTAAGGTCATTCAACATGTAATTCCCATCAAGGATGATCAGAAACCTTTCAAGCAAAAGTTGAGACGAATTAACCCTCTATTGTTGCCATTGATTGAAAAGGAGGTAAGGAAACTGTTTGATGCCAAGATTATCGTGTCCTTAAGATTTTCCAAGTGGGTGGCTAACCTTGTGCCTTCCAAGAAGAAAAGTGGTGAGATAAGATTGTGCATAGACTTTCAGAATCTAAACAGGGTGTCTCTCAAAGACAATTATCCACTTCCTAAGATGGATTACATCCTGCATAAGGTGGTTGGATCTCAGAAAATGTCGATGCTTGATGGTTTTTCTAGATACAACCAGATCATGGTGCACCCGGATGATCGGGAGAAGATGACTTTTACAACACCTTGGGGTACTTTCATGTATGCAAAAATGCCTTTTGGGCTTATGAATGTTGGAGCGACTTTCCAAAGGTCCATGGACATAGCCTTTGTCGATGAGAAGGATAATTTTATTGTGATTTAATTGGATGATATCACTGTGTTTTCAGATTTTGATAATCAACATCTCGAACATCTAAGAAAGGTTTTCCATAAATGTAGAAAGTTTGGCTTCTCGTTAAATCCAAAAAAAATCAAAATTTGGGAAGCAAGAAGGAAAATTGCTTGAAAATTTTATTTCAAAGGAAGGCATAAAAATAGACCCCAACAAAGTCAAAGGAATTTTGAAGATCGACACTCCCAGGAGCAAGAAAGAGGTACAATCTTTCCTAGGAAAGGTAAATTTTCTGAGGAGGTTCATTCCCAACTTGGCTGAGATCATAAAGCATATCACAAATATGCTTAGGAAAGAAAATGAAATAAAATGGACTCCTAAAACTAGGAAGTCATTTGAATATATTAAAATAGCGTTGACCAAATCTCTAGTGTTAGCCAACCCGAATTTTGCAAAGGACTTTATCTTATTTTCCTTTGTCTCATAACACACCATTGTTGGCGTTTTGTTACAAAAGGATGAGCAGAACTTTGAAAATCCCATAGCTTATTTCAATAGGACATTGAGAGACTCCCCACTAAGGTATGACATCATGGAAAAACAAGCATATGCCTTGGTGGAGGCCCTTAAAGAATTCAAAACTTATATATTGCATTCTTGTGTCAYTGCTTATGTGCCTAGCAATTCTATAAAGGATATCTTGACTTAGCCTGATTCTGAAGGGAGAAGGGGTAAATGGATCGCAATAATGTTGGATTATGACCTCGAAATGAAGCCTACAAAGCTTATTAAGGGTYAAGGGCTCACAAAATTAATGGTGCAGTCGAATTGTGATGTTTTGGGAATCAATTTTATTGTTGGTTTGTTGGAAAATTCACAAGAAGAAGCAATCCCACAGATATCTCAAAAGTTCATTGATTCTCCTTGGTACGCTGACATTGCTTACGTRTTAAGAAATTTACAAGCTCCTCCTGGATTAAGCAAAACCAAAGCCAGATTTTTCAAGTTGAAAGCAACGAAGTTTTGCATTCTGGACAATTCTCTGTATTGGAAAGATCCATGTGGGATCTTACTAAATTGTTTACTGGAGGAAGATGCAAAAAAGGCTATTAAAGAGTTTCATAAAGGAGACTCTGGAGGGCATCATTATTGGAAGACCACTGCGCACAAAATATTGAGGGCGGGATTCTATTAGCACAATTATTTTTCTGATGTATACAAGGAAGTTTCCAACTGCCATGAATGCCAGATCTTCAATGGGAAAAGAAAACTGCAACCCCTACCTTTAAAACCTATATTTGTTGAAGCACCATTTATGCAATGGGCTCTGGATTTTATAGGAGAAATCCATCCGTCATCTTCAGCTCAACATAGGTGGATACTGACGGCCACAAACTACTTCACCAAATAAATCGAAGCGGTCCCCACAGGATAAGAGAGTAATATATTGTCTAAATTCAGTTGTCCAGTCAAGATTATCATTGACAATGCAACAACATTCAAGTCTAAGAAGATGGAGAAATTCTGCAGTGACTATAACATAACTCTGGGCCATTCCACAACTTATTACCCATAGGGTAATGGATTGGCAGAGTCATCTAACAAAAGTTTGACCAGGATTATTAAGAAGCTTCTGCAGGACAACAAGAAAGTTTGGCACAAAAATCTTATCTATGCATTATGGGCCGACAAAATCACCACTAAAAATTACATCTCCACGTCACCTTTCCAAATTGTATATGGTACAGAGACAGTTTTTCCCACCTCATTGGGATTGCCAGTGAGGAGACTGCTACAAGAACAAGAAGCTGAACCAAACGACTCTCAAAGGAGAATAAACCAATTGGTCCATGCACAACAAATGACAAAACATGTCTTCAACAAATCACAGATACACCAAGACAAAATGAAAAGAATTTTCGACAGATACACCAAAGAAGAGGATTTCAAGGTAAATGATTTGGTACTAAAGTGGGACTCGAGAAATGAAGATAGAGGGAGGCATGGGAATTTTGATCATCTTTGGATGTGGCCATTTAGGATTGTCGCGTACCATGGGAACAATGCCTATTTTCTTCAAGAGCTTAATGGAGATCTCATTGGTGGGGGGCCTGTGAATGGCAGGTTTCTCAAACATTATCTTGTTTAACAAGTTTTTTTCAGTCTTTCATGTCATTGTAAATAACCATTTTTGTTTTTAGAGAAAGCGTTTCGAGTCAGTAGTTGGCAGAAAATTGAAGCTCGAAGTGAAGGCCCTACGCTTATGCTGAGTCTAGTCATAGTTGTGTCAGGGAGGTTTGGAATGAGTTCGTTTCATCATTTTAGATTCTTTAATCCAAATAAAACCTAATGCTCACGCACCTGGTCTACTGTTCTTTGCCACCTCATTGGGAGGATAACATCCCCATTGGAGCCTGTTGTTAGCATCGTGATTTTTTGCAGTTAGAGTTAGTCCTAGATGAGTCATAGTTCATGCGTCAAAGCGTGTGAGGTCAGTGATCGAATAACAAATGGGTCGAAATCAGCAAGTAGCGGGTCTAGCCCTTGGACTCGGGAAAGGGCATAATGATTAGTCATGTGCAACTTGTAAAGGTCCCTGTCCCTAAAGATTGAGTCATGTCAGAAAAGGGGAATTTATGTGCTAGAGATCAAGGCAAGTTGTTGGGATAAAGGTCACGTCGAAGGATATAACGAACATTATCACCTAATTATGAAGTTAGAAAGGTGAAAAATCACGATGCTCCTATCATGTATACTCTGTCACTCTATCATTTGTACTTTGCACACTTCAAAGTGTACCCGTCACACGAGTTTGCTGCAAAAATATTCAACCTGCTTCCAAACTTCTCATCGCCATGGATTGATCGTCCTCTTCCATGATTCCATTCCTTATCCGTTCAAGTATAAATACTGGTCACCCTGCCTGCCTCTCCTTTACTTTTTCGGATTTGTGCGTTGTCTATGGTTTTTTTGGCAAGCTCTGGAGCCCTTCACTGTGTGAAAGTTGATTTCATTTGTTCGTATTGTAAGTCCGTTGATTCGAGTTGCCGCGTATCCTTCATCGTTTTCAGTCATTGTTTAAACTCTGTTGGAGTTTGCTGCAAACTAGCGTGTTGGACGTTATTTCTTCTCGCGCTCAACCTTTCTTCTTTGGAATTTCTTCTTGTCGTGTTGAATTTCTCACTGTGCATAAATTCCCTATCTTGTGACAAGTCTCCCAGTACTTTGCTACTGCGCTAGAATTTTTCGTCGCGATTCCCTACAATGGCAAGCTTCTCATTGTCGTTTGCTACCATGCCGAGTTTCCCCACTGAGCCAAAATTTTCCATCACGCCTTGCTGCCACGCCATGAACTCCTATGGTTGATTTTGTTTGGCACGCAAAGATTCTAGCAAAGGTAGCACAAACCTGGCCCCTGATTCTCTCTTGTCTACATTTTTCCCACTTAAGAACACATTCTTTTAGAACAAGCCATAAACAGATAAGACTCTTTTGGGGACCCCTTAATTTCCAAATCTTCTTAAACCACCGGGCCTAAGTGTTTTCGTCCTCATCCATCATAACTCGATAACCAAGGTTTGTCATGTAACAACCCCCCGACTTGTTAAACATCCATACCAACTCATCCTCTTCCTCCATGATATGAATATGCACCTTCCTCAACTCAAAGGTGAATAATTCCCAATAGGGTTTCCTTAAGCACTTAGAGCCAATTTCTCCATTGAAAGCCAACCTTGATTCCAAAAAGTTGTGGATGTTGGATCACTTACCTGATTGAGCATGTAGTACCTTGACTCTTTGAGGTAAGCTACAAGTTCCTCTGGCAAGAAAATTTTGTTTACACACCCCACAATAGCATCTATCCCAACACACACCTGAGACCCTGATCCAACCTTCCGTGCCAAAAATTTGTCGATGATAGGAAATGATTGAGTGAGGAATATCCATTGATTTGAAGTGTTAATTATATCCTTGTTAGACCTTCAAATCTAATCTAACATTGAACTAGTGACTATATATTTGTCCACTAAAATGCATCTCCATAGACTATTACAGGTCATGAAGACCCACAAAGTTTTTGCCACCAGTGCCCAACCACCAAACTTCTTAGGCTTAGACAATGCCTTCCAGCTCATGAGGTGAGACCCTATATATTTAGAGCTTCCTTTCCACAATTAATTGAAGCAAAGTTTTTAGATATGATTGAGTATGATTTTTGGATTTTGGCCAACAAATTCCAATACACAGGGATGGCTACAATGATAGACTTGATAAGAATCAAACTCCCCCCATCAGATATCCACCTATTGCACCATAGATTGATATGCCTCTCAATCCTGATCAACATTCAATTCGTCTGTTACACCATAATTGTTAGGCTTTAAAACATAACCAAGATACATAAGGATGTTCGACAACTCATGGGATGGAAAGTTGAGCTGAGTGGCAATCAAATTGCATTGATCGACCTCTATGTTCGAGAAGAAAATTGTGTGCTTTGTTATATTGATGACCATACCTGCAACATCGCAGAACAAGTCCATGATTTCTTTTAAGACTCTTCCATCAGAATCCACACAATAACAAAAAATAAGGATATCGTTCTCAAATAACAAATGAGAGAGACATTCATGTCTCTCCACTTTTAAACCCTGCAATTGATGAACTCCTTTGGCCTTCACTAATAAATGACTAAGTCCATCTACAACTAGAATAAATAGGTAAGGATATAAAGGGCAACCCTCTCCCAGCCCACGAGCTAGTTGGAAGAAAGGCGAACCCACACCATTAATAAGAACAACAAAGGACATCGAGGTCACACAAACCATAATCCATTTTACCAAGTTAAGTTCAAAACAAATATGCAAAAGAAGAAGCCAAAGATAGAGCCAAGAGAATCTATCATAAGCTTTGGACAGATCTATTTTTATGACCGAGACCAAACGTTTTATAGTTTTGATTGAGTGCAATCCTTCTTATGCCGATCTAATGGCCTTGTGRATAAGTCGACCTCAGAGAAAGCTAAAATGTTCCCGAGTAATGATAGAAGACATAATCAATTTGAGTCAAACTGTAATAATCTTAGTCATAATTTTGTATATATAATTGCACAGGGCTATAGGCCTGAAATCGTCAAAGGATGATGGACAATTGACCTTTGGAACAACAATGTTAATGCTACTCAAGCACTTTCCAGAAGTGTGGATCTCTTCCATCACTCAAAGAAGATTAGAACCGACAATGTCAAAGAAATCCTTAAAAAACTCTGCATTCCAATCGTATGGACCCAGACTTTTATCTCTTTTAAAACTAGAGATTATTGCCAACAATTCCTCTTTAGAAATCTCTTGAAACAAGGCTCGATTATTCTCTTCCTCAATGAGTTGGGGAAATAAGAAAATGAGTTTTAATATTTTTGCCATCTTGGATTGGGTTGGTTCCTTGATCAAATTGCTATAATGATTCACATCCAACCACATACCTTGTTTCCTTCTAAATCATTCAGCTTCCAAATTGTGTTATAGCTCCTCCCATAATTAACAATTTTTTGAAAAAAAATCATATTTTGATTCCCCGTTGTGATTTAGAGAGCATGACATTTCAACTTGCAAGCCTTTTCTTTTTCTAGTGAAAGGGTGTACCTCTAGGCTTATAAGGACTGACATACATCCAAAGCTTCTTGAGACCCTTGCTCACTTTGAAGCAACTCATACAAGGTTTCCAACTCATATTCGATAGATTGAATTTCATTGTCCACAACCTTCCTTCTGTCCCTAGCCCAAGCCAAGACCTTTTCTTTAAGTACATGAAGAGCATAAACAAATCGAGAGCTCGCTGACTCACTGGACTTTGCCCGAAAGTGAGTCTTATTATCCCTAACAAGATTTATGAATTCCTCCAACTCGGCCCAAGAAGAATTGTATTTGAAAGGGGATTTTGGTTTCCTAAGAGGCTTGTCCAATTCTAAAAGGACAGGGAAATGGTCAAAACTATGCACTTTTCCCACCCATGATTGAAAGATGCTAATATCTTGAATAAGACTGCGATGTACTAGAAAACTATCAAGCCTCTTCGCGATCCCTTCTGCCCCGCTATGATTATTGCTCCAAGTTGAGCTCAAACAAACTGATTCAACATCTACAAGTCCTGTCAATTCAAATTTGTTAATAAAACTTTTTGCTAAGACATCTTTGCGAGCTAAATTTCCCCAAATCTCTTCTTGACTATTATATTCACATATTATGATTGTTATTATTATATATATTTTTACATTTCTATCATATTATATTTGACTAAAAACTTTAATAATAATAATAATAATAATCTAATTTTAGGGTCATGACCAAACCACACACTAAATTGGTGTATGTGACTCTCTTGTTTGTAGGACAAGAGACTCCCTTTCTGAAGCGATTTGATTGCTAAAGTCTATAGAGGTATACATACCCTACCCCCTCTGAATTTGAACTTGTTACCTCTTAGGAGGAAACACATGTTCTTAACCATTAGGCCCACTCAGGCACCTCCCCTCATTTTGAGAATAGTACCCAGGGTAAACCCAAATTCTATATGTGGCATAAGGCCACTCAAGAAGGGCATTAAGCCATTACATTATAAATTGGCTCACTAAGAGCAGCATGTCACAAATGTGGGATTGGGTGGGAAGGATAACAACTTCCCCACCAAACCAATTGACTACACTCACTTGACACACACACACAGACACAATTTTATATAAAACATTGTATTTAGTGCAAATATATTTTTGGATAGATAAATAGGACGATTGTTACAATTTTTTTAAAATTGGATTTTAAAATGCACCTCATTTTTTTCAATACAATAATAATAATAATAATATAATTTTAAGGTCATGCCAAACACCAAATTGGTATATGAGGACCCCCTCGACACAACTATTTGACTCCTAAAATCTACTAATGAAGATGTACATACACTACCCCCTCTCAATATCACTCCCCACTCTTAATATCAATAATGCTTAAACATCATTTTCAAATTAAAATACTTTTTTTTTAGTAGACAAAAAACTTATATTAGTAAATATAATAGATCTTTTACAAAAAAACTGTCTTCAGAGTACCTTCAGATCCTTTTTACAAGGCTATGAAAAAGTATGAGCTGGTAACAAAACAGTTAGCTCCAGAACTGTAAATAACATTAGGTACATCCTCTGCCATAAGACCTCTGCTTTTATAATTCTAGTTACATTACAAATTAAAAGCAACCGATTCATCCCCCTTGCAACAATAAACTTTTAGCTGTATTGTAGTCTTTCAAAAATTTCAGTGCCTCCATCAGTAATCCCTGCAACATATATACCACTATCATCCAATACCAGAGCATCTTTAGAGAGCTGATCAACTTCCTTGTTGAAATCTCTGTAAATATGTTGTGCTTTTAATTGTTGAAATCTCCCGCTCAACATTTGAATTTTCTGCATCCAAGGCTGAAGAGAGACCACCTGTAGATTGTTATCATTATTAAACCAATCAATTATAACTTTTGAGTCACCCACCAGTTGTAACCTTGTTACCTTTCTATAGTAAGCAAAATGTAAGATGCACCACAAGGCTAGGAGTTCACCCCTAGTGTTTGTTCCTCTTCCACAATTCATCTTAAGTCTGTAAGTACCCTTAACTGGGAATTTCAATACAATTCCTGCACTACATTTAGCCCCCCTATCTTGAGAGGCCCCATAAAAAAACCCCACTGTCAGATCACAATCAATTAAAGGAGGCCTAACAACCTTGCTAATCTTCGTATCTTTTGGGCTTTTTAATTCACCCAAAGCCTGTAAAATCCTACTACAAACTCCAACCAAGTATGGAGGATGATCTTCAAAGATCACCAGATTCTTGTGCTTCCAAACCTCCTAGTAGATATAACAAGGAATTTCTTTCTAGATCAACTCCTTCCTGATCCAATTTGGAAGACATTCAACAATTTGTCCTCCTACCCAGTAATTCTTTAGTTTTAAGTCCTTAAGAATTGAAGAACAAATGTTTTTTGTAAAGCTACATTCCACAAAGAGATGATACACATTTTCCTCATCATTCCCACAAAAAACACATCTACTAGGCCCAGAGAAACCTCTTTTGACCAGATTCTCCCAAGTAAGAATTCTTTGTTCAAGCATTAACCATATAAAAAGTTTAACTTTTAAAGGGATCTGCAAAGTCCAGAGTTCAGTATACCAATAGAATGGCTCTTCTTCCACATTCTCCAACATCTGGACTTCATAAGCTTGTTTCGCATTCACCTGTCCCCTTTTTGTATCCCACGACCATACCAAAATATCTTTTTCATTGCTTAATTCAATTCCCGAACCTATTAGCCCCTTAATAAAATTATCCCATTCTTCTTTTTGATCTCCACCCAGCCCCAAAATCTCATCCCTTTTCCACCTTGTATTGTTTGTGTTCTCCCGATCAACTGTCCCAGCATTAGCAAGAAATTCTATGCCTTTTTCTTTCAGTGTAGAGATAAGATTCCTTGTCAGCTTGTAGTAAATCTGAGACCCAACCATAGGATCAACACCAATCCTAATGTCCCTCCCATTCCCAGGTTTCCACACCAACCAATCGGTTAAGATAGATAATGAAGAAGTAAGTGCTCTCCAAATATTTGATATTCCATTCCAATTTTTCTTTCCTTCCCCGAGCCACTCAGTTACAGATTTCTTTTTGATATATTTTTTCAGTATCACCTCATGCCATAGACCCTGTACCATATGACATCTCCATAAACTTTTTGCCGCCAAGGCCTTTCCAAAGGTATAAATATTTTTAATACCCCATCCACCATCCTTTTTTGGTTTAGCTATCTTTTTCCAGCTGATAAGATGAATCCCTTCTTTTAATTTTTTACGAGTCCACATGAAGCTAAACATCCTCCTTCTGATATTATTTAAAGTACCCTTTGGGATCTTCGCCAATGAAAGCCAATACACATGAATGCTTTCAATAACAACTTTTACAAGTGTGAACCTTCCCCCTAATGTCAGCCATCTATGGCTCCAATTTGACATTATTTTTTCAAATTTTTTCTCCAGCCAAGTCTAGTCAGCCTTAGTGTAGCAATTTGGTTTTAAAAAACATCCTAGATACTTAAAACCATCATCTACTGGTTTTATTACAAAGGGCATAAACTCCTTTAGCATAGCAAGTTCCTCATCGTTCCATCTTGCTTCAAGAAAAGTGGACTTTTGAGGGCGGAAAAATAAATCCAGAACTTGCTTAAAAACTTTCCATTCAATTAAGTTCCCATTCCCAAAAAGAATAATGTCATCCACAAACATCAGATAGGTGATTCTTAGCCCTCTTGCCACCTAGACTCCTAATTTCTTCTCCCTTACTTGCTCCTGTATGACTTTGCTTAAACCCTCTACAACAAGTAGAAAAAGTAATAGAGATAAAGGGCACCTTTGCCTTAATCCCCTTGAGCTCTTAAAGAAACTGGTGGGCCTACCATTGATCAACACAACAAAATTTGCTGAAGTCACACACCCTAGTATCCAGTCTGTAGCTTCTAAACTCAATCCCACCTGTAGTAATACAAGCCTTAGAAACCCCCAATCCACTCTATCACAAGCCTTAATCAAATCCAATTTTAGGACCAGTGCTTTGATATTTTTAACCTTGATGCTGTGTAAGGCTTCCTGAACTACACCTATGGCATCAGTTATTTGTCTTCCCTCCAGAAACCCAAATTGTTTCTTAGAAATTCCAAAAAACAAGCATGATTTTATTCTAGTAGCTATAATTTTGGATATGATCTTATACACCAAATTACATAAAGCAATAGGTCTATACCCTCCAAAAGACTTTGGTTTGTTACTCTTAGGAATAAGAGTAAGAAAAGTAGCATTCAAGACTCCATTAACCCTACCTTTTATTAAACTCTTTGATTTTAAATATCCTTAATATTTAACCTAAAATTTTTATCCAATATTTCAATACAAAACAAAAAACAACTTAAAACATGTTCTTTTACACCCAAAAAATAAAAAAAATTTAGCCAACATTTCAAAACAAAACAAAACAAACAACTTAAAACATGTTTGTTAAATCTTTTAACAACAATTATAGAATAATGGGCGGCTAAGAAGGCGCTCATATGATTAAAGGAAATGACGCGGACGCGAATCAACGAATGGTTTGAGAAACGCAAATAGACACGCAGGGTAGGGGAGGTATGAGTATTGTGTGGGTATGGCCATTGGAGGGCTCATCGGCTACTACAGCCTTCACTGTCTTCTATGCGCTCCACTCCGATTCCTAGGTTGCTCTTCTTCAATTATTATCGGTAAGTATTATATCTAGAGCGAAGAAGAGAGTCTGTCGTCCTTCAATTTGAATGGTATTCACTCTATTGTTGTTTTCCCATTTGCAAACCAACAACGGGTCATAAGGACGCAGGTACGATTGCGATATTATTGGGAAGCGACTGCATCCATCAGTATCAGTAGGGACTGGGCCTCTGAGTTCGGCACCCTCATCAACAATTCATCATCTATATGCTATTCAAGATCTCCTATCTCCAAAGGTGGGCGTGTGAGAAAGATATGATTTTACTGCTATTTTTCCATTTTGTCTTAGTATGATCAATTTCTTAGATGTTTTTCCTTGCTCGCAAGCAACTTCAAATGTGATCTGCTATTGGACTAGCCTTGCCCATCTGCATATATCACCATCTTCTTTAAAAGAATTGAAGCAAAGACATTGAAATCTTGTTGTTCCGATTAATAATAATGATGACGATGATAATGTGAATGTAATTATGGATAGAGTAGGGCTCATGTTTAGTCCAATGATGGATAGGATTTGGCAATCTGAAATCACATGGTCCATCAAAAATCCCTATTTCCCAGTGCCCATGATGTAGCCCAACCCAACATTCAACCAAACATGGAGTAAAAAGGGTCTCGGTCTCCATCACCTAGGGAGCTTGGCAGAGAATGCTGCTACTGCCCCATTTACCAGAGCTACGTAACCTTTTCCTGTTTCACTTTTTTCAAAATATCTGTAAACTTTGCTATGGGGATCATTTATGAGCCTTGAATTCTTTTATTGCTACAGTGGAGCGTTTTTGGGCCATGAATTCCTGCGAGGGTTTTCAAGTGTTAGCGTGATTGCAACATACTAACATTGAATGATATGTGGTAAATTTTTAGTTGTGGTCTCTAAATCCAAAAATTTCTGCCTTCAAACAAACTCTTCATTGCTATGACTATTCACTGTCAGTGATCTATCTTACAAGCAACTCGCCATTAATGACTTCTACAACAGTCATTTCGTTACTATCTTGTTTGATGACAATTCCACATAATCTGCCTGTTGAAAAACGTTCGGGGCGCCATTACTGTGACAAAATCTGCCGGCGACTGCTGATCACACCAAAAATCTGCCTGTATAGTACTGTTGCAATTATCATTCAGGTTTCCAATGTAGTTTATGCTTGCAAGCAGACTTGGATCCGTTTTCTGAAGTATTCCACTTGCACAGAGGCTGAGCGTATGCCTGTACAGCACCTCTGTCCTCTATCTCTCACTGCTCCATGACAACACCATGCGGCCTACCTGTATGTCAACCGATTTGGGCACTAGTCTGCAAGGAAAACTCACTGCTARGTACTGAAAGTTTGCTGTCATGTCCTYCCTACAGTCAACATACTGTTTTCTGAAGCAATTCACTGTTAGAGAACACACTCCAACCAGAATTTTGAAGCCACATGGTAGTGGAGGCCAACAATACCACATCATTTTCAAATAAAAGGAATGAAATCGGGATTTASTAAATTAGGTAATCATGCTTGGCCTTGATAGAATCCATGATGAATTGTTCTGGCTCGTCAATGTAGAACACAAAAGGGGTGGGGAGAGAAGACACCCCTATTTGACACTATTAGTACTCTTGATATTCTCAGAATGCCTGTGAGATGTTGAATTTTCCACACATGGTAAGCAGACCTGCACTCCTATACACATCCTAGGTAACATAAAAACAAAACCTATCAAAACAGAGGATGAAGGACGCTAAATCTACAAACACAACACTTTGAAAATTATGACAAGTACAATCCTGAACTCAATCACATATGTCTTCTATAAACTTGGAAAGAAGAAATGTGCTACAATAGCTCAAAACTAAATGAATAAACACCCCAACCCTGCCTTTCTTTTATAGACTAAGAAAGGCTAAGGATTTACAAAAATAGTCCATCCTTGTGGTGCACCCAGATTTAAAAGTGAAACCCTAATTCTAAATCCACCTAGAGATATGAGCCCTACTTACATGAGAGAATGCCTAGAATAAAGCAGCAATCCTCCTAGAATAGAGTGTCCATGGTCTAAATCTAGAAACCACCTCAAACATAGTGCCAACTCTAAATCTGGAAACCACCACCTCAAACATAGTGCCAACTTTAAATCTGGAAGACTATCTAAGTCTTGCTTTCTCTAAACATGGACAAAGCTAAACTAAAAACAAAACAACAATTTCTAGTTAAAGAAGATCCTAAAAGTGGAATCCTTTTAGGTTGGCAACTATCAAAGGGTAGCACATGCATGTTGGAGGCATGCATGCACCTTTACCTCTGTCTAAATATCGACTGCTGCGCCTCGTCATCATTGCTGTGCCCTCAATCATGAATGCCCAAACTGCTGCACACAGATTGAGGCTGTATGGATCTGCTGAGATTGGTGAGTGCCCCATATTGAAGGGAGCCATTATTGAACATAGGTACAAGAAACTAACACTCCCTCTTTGCGAGAAAGACGTTCTCCACCAAACCAGGGCTCTCTTTGAGCATCTCAAACTTCCCCTTAGCCAGGGGCTTCATCAAAATCTCTCCAACCTGCGAATCCGAAGGAGCATAACCTAGGACCACTGCTCCCTTTTGAACTTTGTGCCTGAGGAAATGGTATCGAATATCTATGTGCTTGGAGCAATGTGAAATACTAGATTCTCAGAGAGTCTGATACAACTTTGATTGTCATAGTATATCATAGTGGGCTCCAACATTTGATTGGTCAACTTTGCTGTCAACTTACAAAGCTTTATGGCCTTACAACTAGTAAAAATAGTTGCCATATGCTTTGCCTCTACTAAACTGAGTGCAAATTGGCCACCTTTTTGACATTGAACTTGGATATCATGCATGATCCGAAGTTGAAACAAAACCCTGAAGTGCTCTTCCTACCATTTGCATCTCCTGCCCAATACGAATCAACAAAACCATGCAAAATTAACTAACCATCTCCCACATACCTCAAGCCATAATGGACTGTTGTTGATTGGAGCTTCATGAGACATTCTCCAGGTCGTTCTCCTCTGGATTGAGTTGAGACGATTGGTGAGAGACCCCATGTGATGGGTGTGTCATACTCCTCTGGACTGAGTTGAGATGATGTGTGGTCTCTTGTCGTGCTCCTCTGGATTGAGCTGAGACGACTCGAGATGGTCTCCTGTCAGACTCCTATGGACTTAGTTGAGTCAACTTGAGATGGCTCTCTAGATGGTATTCCCATGGACTTAGTTGAGTTGATCTGTTGAGAGTGATGTCCCTGTGGTTGAGCACAGGTGGACGTGTCCCTAGTGGCTGAGCACTAGAGGATGTGTGGATCCCTTGCTATATTGTCTAAGAGTAAGATTTACTGTGTAACCGTAATTGTGTAAAGGGTACATGTCGGCCCCACCTTGTACAGATAATTAATATTTGTGTAAAGATTAATTATATTATTGAGTTATAGAAGTCGGCCCTATTGTGCCACTAGACACTCCTATTGCTGTGTTAGGTCTTGTATAAATAAGAGAGTAGATCCCCTTTGTGGATCACACTCACACACTTCATTGTAACATTCTCTCAAGCTAAGAGTACGGCTGAAGTGCGCACTTCTCTTAGGCGTAAGTTTCAAGGTCATAGAGCACCCTCTTGTGTGCTCTAGGGTTTATGGTGTGGGGGATCTTCTCTTGACTCTATAGCAAAGGATTGATGGGTTTTTCCCTTGATTGAGAAGGGTTTTCCTAGGATAAACTCTTGTGTTCTTGTGCATGGTTATTCTTCTTGTGATCTTGCTTATTGCAACTATTATATATGGTATTGCTGCATTGTTTATGGTTCAAGTACATGCTAAATTGAAATAAACTACATGTGCATGAGCTAAGCATTAAAAATCAACATGGTATCAAACATAGTTCTTGAAGAGCCATTGAAGAGCCAACCGTCACCTTCTTGCTGCAGTTGCAAAAACGACCCCATCCATTTTCAAGCTAGTTTAAGCACCTTCCACTTGAACGTTGGGCCTAATTTTTGCATAGGAAAGTACAGCCTCCTTCAGCGCACCTCCTGAAACTCTCAGATTGCAATTCAGAGAAATTTTGATTTTTGGCCCTTAGGGTTTCTGTAGAATTTTGGCCTCTAGGGTTTCTGCTGTTCATTGAAGGATTTTTTGTAGCACACCAGGGTTCTTTTGACTTTCCAAGGCTTATTGTTGGCAGTCATAAGTCCAATGAAACCTAGGGTTTCTAGCCTAGCCTAGCCATTAGGGTTTGTGAAGAATATGCAAGCCATGAGGAACAAAACTTTGGTGGAAGATAGGCTTGATGGATCAAGCAACTTCAGCTCCTGGAAATCAAGACTACAAATCACTCTAGAAGAGGATGACCTATTGAGTTTGATAGAAAAGTCTCTACCAACAATAACTACCGATGAAGAGAAGGCTGATTGGAAGGCAGACGATGTCAAAGCGAGGAAGATAATCATCTATTCAGTGAGAGATCATCTACTATCTCGCATCTCTACCCCGGAGACAACTTTTGAGATGTATGATGCACTAAAGAAGATGTTTGAGAGCAACAACACAAACAAAGCTCTTACATTGAAGCACCGACTTCAAAATATCAAGATGACGAAAGCTGACACCATTGCCACTTTCTTCATGAAGATCTCAGAGATCAACTAGGTGCCATTGGAGAAACAACGACAGATAGAGAACTTATCATGATTACTCTCAATGCTCTTCCAAGACATTGGGAACCATTTCTTCAAAGTATCAATGGAAGAGCAGATCTACCTGAGTTTGATTGTTTATGGACAGACTACACTTAGGAGGAAAACAAACTTATATCCAGAGGAGTGCAAGACTCCCATCATGATGAAAATCAAGCTCTTGCTTCTCATACAAAGAGAGGCAGAAGGAATAGAAGAAGTTTCAGCAAAGCATTCAGAGACAAGAAAACTTTAGCAGCTTCAGGTCATGAACATAGAAAAGGCAATTCAAAGATTCAATGTTTCAGATGTGACAAGTATGGACACATTGAGAGAAATTGTCCTACCAGGAAGAAAGGGAGACAACATGCATCCACTGTAGATGTTGATTCAGAACCACCTCAGAGAGATGAAGACATAAAAGATGAAGCATTCTTCTTCATATCAACACTCTCAGGTAC
>JASDQU010100607.1:0-12033 GCA_032191745.1 Picea mariana | reverse complement strand
TCATTCAGGATTCCCCTCCCTTGTGCTACTCCTGGACTAGGGTCTCTAAATGATGGTCTTGTTGGGGTTGGCGACAAGGTTCAGGTATCACCGTAGGTTGCTAGAACGACAACAAATCTTTTTGATCATCTTCGGGCATGCTCTTTGATGCTCTTGGTACATTTGCTATCCTCTTTATCACTGAGACCCATGCGAGCCCTATTTGGCCACTCCCAAACATAGAAGGTTATCATTGGTTTTCGGTCTATTGATAGGAGACTCGATCTTTAGGTGGTGTCCTAGGTTTTGGCGGAGTGGCATGTCTGACCAGGGACTCCCTCAGGGATAGGGTTTCTTTAGTGGCCTCAGACAAGTTTGCTAGGTTCATATGGATTTGATTCAGTGGATTTACCTCTCTACCCAGAGACATCTACATGGTAGTTTGTTACTTTCCCCCTGTTAGAACTCTTTTTGTTTTGGGCATTTTCAAAGGGAAAAGTTTCGCTATGGGAACTTCCGATTTGGGTTTCTTTTGGCCAAATATAAATGTTTTACACTCGGGATTTTTGTTTTATAAAAGTTATTAGGCCCAAGGCCCAATCTCCAAGTTCAAAGCCAAGCACCTGGGAGCTACAACAAACATCGAGCACCAACTACCAAGTCACACCACAAAGCCCAACACACAAAGTAGCACGCACCAAGCGCTATGCCACGACCAAGGAAGGAGCCCACAAGGAACATGTTCTGTATGCAAAACGCGTTTGTTAGTTATGAACTTTTGGGGCATATAAAAGTAATGAATGTGTTCCCCTTTATAATATGGGATATATTCCATTGTCAAGATGTTAAAATGCCTCCCATCAAAGAGTAGTCATGCACATCATCAACAAGAGTCTCAGATCTCGGCCAAGTAGACACATTATACCCAGGTATCGAGGTCAAAGCTCAACGCATAATGGCAGGTGTGCCATTAAGATCAAACGACAAATGCCAAGAGGAATTTATTCGACAGCCAGGTGCAGAGGAGAATCATTTTCTTTATTTGTTCCATAAATTTATATGAAGGCCAAGATTTGATGCTCGTAGTGCTATGAAAGGATCTATGATTGTTTTCCTAAGCCATATGCTAATGAATAGGCTGTGAGATTTTCCAACGGAGGGGCCTATTCTCTAGACCTCAGCTTGATTACAAAGGCACAAAAAGTATATTACTTACAGTAAAGTCTTCACGAGATTATATGAAAGTCAAGAAGGGAATTATGAAACCAGAAATGATAATTCTTGAATCTGCTCATTCTGCATATGATATTCCAAGCAGATGTAAAAGCAATCCAACGTTATTTGAACAAGAACACGGTTATGATTGTTGTCTCTGCACCGAGTTTTCCTCATGGTATCATTGATCCCATCGAAGATCTTGCTGACTTGGCCTTGCGTTGGGGTTTTGCTTTCATGTTGAGGCCTTGGAGGTTTTGTGCTTCCTTTTGCTTGCAAATTAGAGTATCCGATGTTTCACCAACTGTTGCTAGGAGCAGGCCTGGTGGTCTCATTGCTGGTGCCTGGGAAACTATGATGACTGTTGGGGAGGAAGGATATCTGGAGGCAGTGAGGAAAGCAATGGAAGTATAAAAAACTATTCAACAAGTAATAAAGCAAGTTCCAGAACTATTCATTGTGGGATAGAGCTCAGGGGAAGAGGAAATTTGATAGGGACGAAGATCAAACAGGGGATGGTCGATTTCCTGCGAATATCAAATTAGATTCCCAAGTAATTGCTCATGAAATGCTGAATAAAAACCAGAAAAACGTGTAGAGAATGAAGCTTCAAAATTTCCAGATGTTATCAACCAGAAATTTTATTGAGTGATGCCCCACGAATTGTATCTCTGCTTATGGAGATGAAAGTGGGACCTGATAAAAAATGAAGTAAAGTGTAGTGTGCTCTTCATATAGGGTTTGCTGGAAATTGTGAAACTGTTGTTGAAAGAATGTGCCATCAATTGCTGGTTGTATCTAAAGACAATCAAGCTACAGTATTTGAAATATGTCTGGTTGCCTTTAGAGTATCGTGGAGAAAATCCATTCAATTGATTATGATAAGTATCAAACCCACTTTGCGACCTGTAAGAGCCTGCAAATGTATCAATTTGTTTGCTGAAGATGCCTTACCTTAGATTTGTTGCTGAAGGTTTTTTCAATTCTACATTTCAAAACCAGTGCAACAAATACAGAACATCAAATCAAGATGTGCTAGGCTTGACTCCATAGTAGTCTTGAGTCGACTTCTAGCACTAACACCCCCCATTTCATCTTAGTTTTCTATTTATAGTGACTTAGGCAGAGATCGACATCATTCGGTACTCGACAATGGGGGATGTCGTCCTACTAGGGGATTTCAATGCCATTACCTGAGCTCTTCAGATTCCTCCACATGATCGTTCAGAGGATGTGTTTTGCATTCAGGGAACAGATCTAGATTCAATAGGACTCTAGTGGTTATCTGATGATGTTGATGGGCCTCTTACAGGTTATGGTAGCCACCTCTTATAGCTCGGCGAATCCCATGAGTTATTGATCCTAAACGGCCTCCCCTGCTTCCCAGAGTCTCGCTTCTTCACTTGTTGACCTCACGGTGGAGGTACGAGTGTAGTAGACTATGTCTTTTCTAGTCAGACTCTTCTCCCTTTTATCCACCCTTTCTCGGTGACTCCCATCACCTTAACTGACCATACTCTTCTATTTTTCTTTCTTCAAGCAGATACCCCCTCCTCCATTGACCACCCCCCCTGTTGGTCCACCTCGGACCACTTTATCTTTGATGAGGGTGATCCTGACATCTTTACTTCCCATCTCTGATAGATGCTGCCATCTTAGTTCCAATTCTCGCGCCTCACTTCTGTGGATTCCAATTACACTTGTCTTTCTTCCACCATTTGGGAAGCCGCTCTTCAGTCCTATCCCTATTACACCAAATCGACCTCTCCTTCCTTCAAAACTAGGTCCTGTTCCATGAACAAATGGTATGACAGTGAATGTAAAAACCTCCACAGTCAGCTTCGGTACGCCTTTGCTCACACTCACCCTTCCTACCCCCATCTTAAGGCTTCCTACCATCACCTTCTTCGCCATAAGAAGTGCCTGTTCATTTCCCAAAGGAAATGTGAGTTGTGTGCTTCCCTTATCTGCTCCCTTAAAAACTTCTAGCGCACCTTCTTCCCTCGCCAATCTCCTCTTCCTTCCGATCCAAATTCTATGTTCACCCATACCTCCTCCCTTTATGATGTCCGTGGGCAGCCCCTCATACAGGTTACCTCCCCCCCCCTTCTTGCCACCTATTCTGATATCAAGATATCCGGGAAGCCGTGTGGATGATGAACACTAGCAAAGTAGCAGATGAGAAAGGGTTCCAGGAAGAACCCTTCAAATAGGGGCTTTACACTATGGACAATCACCTAGCCAACTTGTTCAACCACGTCGTTTGTTCGGGTTCCCACAGTCTTGGTCACATCACATTATTCACCTGATCCACAAATTGGGCTCTAGTACGGATCCCAATAACTACGGGACAATCATGGTTGACCACACGTTTTCCAAACTCTATGCTACAGTCCTCCATTTGAAGCTCTCGAGGGAGCTTGAGAGAAGGCAACTTAGAGCTAGAGGACAGGTTGGATTCCGACTTGAGCACCAGACCATTGATCACATACTCACACTTAGGGCCATCATTAAGGAGGCATGACATCGATCTTCGAAGTTTACTGCTGT
The DNA here is from genome assembly GCA_032191745.1 of Picea mariana. Classification (NCBI taxonomy): domain Eukaryota; kingdom Viridiplantae; phylum Streptophyta; class Pinopsida; order Pinales; family Pinaceae; genus Picea; species Picea mariana. The sequence goes on along the minus strand of JASDQU010100607.1, from coordinate 8,289 downwards.
TTTGTAGACTTTCGAAAAGCTTTTGATTCCGTCCCCAGGGAGGCTTTGTTCTAGAGACTCAGAGACATTGGCATCTCAAAGACCTTATTGTCAGCCATCATGTGCTTATACGTGTCAGTCCTTGGTTGTCTATGCACAGCACATGGGATATCGGATTTTATCAGGAGTACTATTAGGGTCAAACAGGGCTGCCCCCTGTCCCCCACACTGTTTGGGATCTATATTGACGAGCTGGAGTCCTCCTTGCATGAACACATCAATGACAGATGTTGTAACTTGAGATGGTTTCCGATTGTTTAGAAACCATGCCAAGACATCTTTAAACCAACTTTAGGCCACAAGCTGGCTCTTGGACCCCAGAGGGCTCTCTCAGAGATAAATAGAAACTAACTGCCTACTGTCACTAGACATTAGTTCACATCATTAAGCTAAAGATGCTAGATTTAAAATGTAAAGAAAAGGATAAGCTAGGTAGACAGGATAAAAATAGCAGCAGACTGGATTAAAAAGACTGTAAATCTCTCAGATCAGAGGCCTAATCCATTTGGCATGGACTCTTGTCCAACAAAGCACAAAGAGATGTAAATGATAGGCGGAAGAATAATAAGAGGACATTTGAATCTCAAACATAATAGAGGGCAAGAGGAATCTCTATCAATCCCGAGATGAAGAAAAATGGATCTGCTGGGAATTTAAATGAATCCAACAAAACACAAGAGTGCCCGTGCTGAGCATCAATGAATTCAGCAGTAAAACACTTGCAAAATAACCAGCAATCAGTCTCTGATGAACAACAGTGGTGGCTGTACCAAATTACTGTTCTTAGCTCATATAAATATGACTGCAAATTACAGGTTAATTAAGAAGAAACTGAGATGGAATATTAAAGAAACTTAAAACAGAAAATAGGAAAGAAAGCAATGGCTCTGCTGAGAATGAGCCATGAGTCAATGAATTAATCTTTCATAACAGAGAAACAATACAATAGCCTTACAGGCTTTATGATAAATAACACAGTTCTTGCTGCCTCTATTTTCTAACCTCTACCCCTTTACTCCATCCTCAGCGGCCTCTTATATATCTTTGAACGCTGAATAAAAACTGCCTTGGATGGTGCAACTGATTCCAATAAAAATAGGCATTATTTGGAAAGGATTGACACATGTGACCATATATTTTCTCATCTTTACTAAAAATAGGAATTCTGTTTGCATTTATCATTTATAACCCCTTTGTTGCCACTTCATTCACCAGATGTCTTTTTCTCCCAGCTGTCTCATTCTGTTTGTTTCCAGGTGTGCTTTTCATTTGTTGGTGCTAACAGACTGCCACTTGTCTATGAGCTTGATCCTCTGCCTGAACAAACTCTGCATATTTTAAAGCAATAGTGTTTCACCAATAATTTAAAAATCAAGCTTCTGGGCCCGTTACATTAAGCATAGCTCATTGGTAAGGAAGATAAATACATATGGAGAAACACTCGAGCTTTTTACAGCATAAGCTCCATGAAACAATTTTGAGATTCAATGCATGCCCCCGACTTCAGAAAATCTTTAGGGTCTGTTGACCACCTATTCAACTAGGGGGTCAACTCCATGTACCATGAAGATATGCATCATCAGATGCTACTAAGTCAGAGACTTCCTGGTTCTACAAGGCATTTTTGGCCTTCAACATGTATTTTTGTAACTGGAGTTTCTGCTCCCCTGCGTGGGATAATAATATAATCGGTCTGCATGGATCATAGTTAGGTCAGTTACCTTAGGACTTCATCAGTAGAGGAGTTCCTTTCACTAAGTGTTTTTTTTCCTTAGGTTATTAATTTGGCTTAACCAACCTTATTAATTTCCCTCGAGTTTTTCACTCCCACAAATAATTCCTCCAAAGTGGTGAAAGGTGTTCTAATGGTTTCGTCCTCTGGTAGCTAGTGTTTAAGGATGTTGTAAATGACCATGTAAGACATCCTTCAAAGTTTCGCGGAATTCCGTCGAGTCTAGATAGGTTTTTTTTAATTAATTAAAATTTCCTAAGGTTGGGTAATTTTAATTATTTTTGATAAAAAATGTAAAAACTAGGTCCTTGTGCTTTTGCTAGGGGTATTTGTACTCAAAAGAAATGGAATGAGACCTCCTACACCCTTGGACCAAGTTTCAGCTCAATTGGACAACTTTTGCTAGGTGTTTGTCCATAGGGAGTCCAAGTCAGTGAAAACAACAATTTTAATTGCTAGTCATGACATAGTAAAAATGTCATTTTTGTAATTATGAGCTAAGTGAGTAAAGTAAAAGTGGGAGATGATGAGTAAACCCATTCCTAACCTACCCAAACCTTTTTCCTAAGTTGGAAAAGTAATTTTCCACTTAAAAGACCCCCCCTTACCTAGCCAACAACTTAAAGTGGTGTTCCCTAGCTAATTGACATGTGGGAATTAAAAAGTTTAAGTGAAAAAAGCCACCTAAACCCTAAATTCGCCCTCCTTGGTGTCTAACTTAATGTTTGACCATAGGAAAAGGTGTTTTCCCCCTTTACTCCTATCTTAGGCATGGATTGATTGACTCACTGAAGACTCTTGGGTGTCACACTGGTTGAAACCTTCCAACAACTCCCTCTCGTAGGAAACAACCTTCTCCATGCACGGATGCCTGGAGCATCTCTAATACCATGTTGATTTTTAAGCACATGGGAAGAAGACCTGCACTCCAATACAAATCCTAGCTAATAGAAAAATGAAAACCTATCAAAACAAAGGATGAAGGAATGCTAGATCTACAAACACAACACTTAGAAAATTATGACAGTAAGTACAAATCTGGAATCTCAATCACATCTATCTTTGGTAAACTCAGAAAGAAGAAATACACTGCAATAGCTCAAAACTGAATGAATAAACACCCGAACCCCACCTTTCTTTTATAGACTAAAGAAGGCCAGGGATTTACAAAAATAACTCATCCCTGTGGTGCCCCCAATTTGAGAAGTGAAACCCTAACTCGAAATTTTCCTAGAGATATGAGCCCTACCTGCATGAGAGAATGACTAGAATAAAGTGCCAATCCTCCGTGGATATAGTGGCCATGGTATAAATCTAGAAACCACCTCAAACATAGCACCTACTCTTAATCTAGAAGATTTTCAAAGTCAGTTGCTTTCTCTAATTCTGGAAAAGCTAAACTAAAAACAAAACAACAGTTTCTAATGAAAGAAAATCCTAAAAACGGAATTCTCTAAGGCTGGCACATGCATGTTCCTTACCTTGGTCTACATATCCACTACTATGCCTTCTCATCACTGCCCAAACTGCTGCAACAGTCTAAGGCTGTACAGATCTAATGAAACAGGTGAGTGTGCTATGCTGAAGAGAACCATTGCTGAGTAGCTCAAGGACAAAAAATTAACATGAGATGGGCAGAAACCATAGTTACCATATATGGATACAGATTTGATATGAAAGGACAAAAATATGTATACGAAATCAAATATGACCAGATATGAGAGTATACATCTCACATATAGGAAAAACATGCAAAATTTTCAAAATATTTAGAAAATTTAAAGAGATAGATAGACAAAATTAAAGATTATATTCTATAAAGTTATGAACCATTCAAAACGTAAAAGTAACAACCATTCATCTTCAAACATGAAGTGTCATATGACATAGAGGATGAGACTCAGGGGAATAACACAAAAGAGTTTCAAGTGTTTTAATACAAATAAAACATCATGATAGATAAATCATAAATTGAGACTATCTCATAGCCTTTCAATTTTTACTGATCGTGGAGCCACTCTATCACTGTGACCTGCATCAGTAAACTGACTCATGGTAGAGGCCTCTCATTGTCAGCACTTTTCTCTAGAATATCTCTAAGCAAGACATCCTCATTTATGTCATGTGTGGATGTGCCACATTAGTAGCCCCCCCAGAAGATGATGGTATCACTGATGCACCTAAACTAGGTGTACTAAATGCAAGAGGAATTTCTCTCACTTTCCTTGAATTGGCTATCTTCTCCTCCAAATATTTGATCCACAAGTTTAAATTGCAATGAATGCAAGCCATATTTGCCAATTTTCCAACTGATGGCAGGTTTTAATTCTTGCTATGGATGAACTCATGTGTGCTTCAACTCCTCTTGTGGGTTGATGCAATATTGATTTGTTCATTTAAACAAGAGAGTAAAGTTCTGTTAATATTAAAAAACAAAATACAAGTATTTGCATGTAGCAAGGTACGTCAAAACTAAAAAATCGAGATGCACTACTTGCTTAACTCATCACCCTGATTGCAATTTATTTCAACACAGGCATCTCATACCCATGGAGGATCCACCATTAAGCAGGGACGATATTTGTGCAAAGCATATTTAGTCTCGCCATAATTGAAGAGAAAACATGGGCATTCCCATTAATATATGATATGGACTTGTTAACCCCTAGATTTTCACCCTTGAAAATCTTGTGGGTTAAGAGCTAGCATGCACTATTTTGGCCGACATTCTGAGATTCTCCCAAAGTTTAGCACTTATGGTTAGCAGAGGTTGGTTCCCACGAGAGACAGGTATATGATCGGTACATGGTTGTTTGGTTCAGAGTTAGACTTGACTTGGTTTCCATGCATTTTTGAGAGAGATGTCTACATACGACAGACATTGCTATTTTTTAGGAGACACGGTTTGAGTGGGTCTTTTGACAGTTTGGAGCAGTTCTGAGCATATAGGGAGAGTCCTTGCATGATTCTAGGCTCGATGGCACTTTTCCGAGCGACATGCGAGAACTTTCTATTTTTAGCAGGTCTTATTCCAGGCCCCTGATTCAGATTCTGAGGGTGTATTGTTGATCCTTGAGACATTCAGAGTCTTTTGGATCTTTTCCGGGATGATTTGGCACATTATACTATTTTTAGTAGGTTGAGCACCGGGGCTCGCATGTCAATTCCGATTGAATATTCAGATCTGTTGTGGAAAAACGAGTGCAATGAGTATGGAGTCAAGGGCATTCGAACGAATTTATATTTTTAGCAGTGTCTATTTTTAAACAGTGACATGTGGTAGTGTTCTCCTAGTCTTCTTGGATGATGTGGACAGTTTCCTAAAATTTAAGAGCGAGATTCTATTTTTAGAAAGTACTATATTTAGTAGGTACGATCATCATCCATGCAGTGCCAAGTGGCACCCTCACAGGTCGACATGTAGCAGATCTATAGAGTGATGTGGCGTCCACTTAGGCAGGGTGGTGCATATTTCCAAGACTTGAGCATAAATAAATAATTAGTTGAGAAAATGGAGTCGCATAACTGGGCCTAAATTTAGCCGTATATTCCTCCATATAGTCACCCCTCCACTTGCCATGCATCAACTCCTTAAAATTCGTCTTCAGTTGAGTTTAAACTGTATTTTCCTAAAAATTAAGAAATTCCTTAAAAAATAGGGCGATTTTTTTCTTAGCCATAACTCACTTATGCTTTTGTCAAATTTAGCAAAAGGACATGCATTAGAAAGATAAATTTGGCCTCCATGCATTTCTTTCACTCCACAAAGCCAATTCACATTCATTATTCCTCCCTTTCTTCATCAAGTGTGCCTTCCTAAGTTTTAGGGCGCATTCTCCTCTCTTGTGCACATGTAACCTTCATGCAAACTCTCACATACACTCACTCATCTCACACTCCTCACATATCTCTCTTTCTCATGTGCTTAGCCTCCATTTTTAGCCACTCATGCGTCCTCTTCCTCTCCCTTGGGATATGCGCCCTCATTGTGCTATATATTGGATGCTTGACATTGGTTATTGGTGGGTTCATTGCAACAACAGCATAGTGTCTCTCTCACTCTTCTCTCTTTCTCTAGTCTAGTGGCTCTTCTCTGAGCAAAGTAATCATTGTACCGGTTGTAAGCTTGCCAAGTGTGGCGCAATCAACTCTCTTGTAAGCTTGATCAATAAAGAAGTGTGTGTTTGTCTTCGAACTTCTTTTCTTGGCGGTACTATGGTAAATTTGTGATCTGATTTGTCATTTTCTGAACTGTTTATTGTGATTATTTCGATCTTTTGAACAATTTTTCTCTTCTTTTTCCAGTCTATCATCATTGTATGATTGTGCTAACCGTGCAGGTTCCCTCCAAGCGTAGAATATTACTTTTCCGGATCGTTTTGGACTGCTATTAGATGTTGTCCAAGATGAACAGCTTGCTGTTTTGTAGGTTTTCACGCAAAAATCAGACTTAAGGGCAGCAACAAGGCGCTTCAGTGTGCCTAGGGACTCCCCGCAGAAGCTAACAAGCATTAGCCCAAATGGAGAGAGGTTTGGTCAGTGACAATTGGGGCCCTACTCCTTTATTTAGCTAAGTTTTTACCGTTGTCCTAATACATTTATCAACTCATATTGGAGGGTAAGAATTTGTGCTAACAAATTGGCGCCGTTGCCAGGGAACGCCAGGCTTGGTGACAACGACATTGGTGAGTTTTTAATTTAATTGATTTATTTTTTAAACTCACCTGGCGACTCCACAGGATACAGGGACAACTCCATAGGGGACTTACACAAGAAGATCTTTCAGTTTCGATTCCCTCACAAAGTCTAGTTCCGAGCTTGAAAAAACCCTAACACCTTTTCTCAGAACAAGACTATCATTTCACCAAGAACTCCACTCGAAGTTGGTAAGCGTAAGGGTTCTTAGGTAAGTCCTTTTTTGACGAGCACTATGGTGAGTGTATCTTCGACATCTTCATCTTTATTTTTATTTCCATCTCAAGCTAGTAGTAGGGTAGCAGTTGTGCTTGTTTCTATATGAGATTAACAATATGGCCACAACTGTGAGGCCACCAGTAAGGTGGAGATTTTCTGCTTTTGACCCACTAAGCTTTGTTGCATTCCCAGATTATCCTCATGACTTACCTGCACATAAATGGCTTAAATGCTTACCTTTGTTTGCAGGAGGGGCTACAAATTGGCATATTTACTTTCTAATTTCCGTGGTGAAAACTTGCTGCTGTAGCAAATGTTTGCTACAGCCATCTAGTGCTGTTATAAATTTGCTGATAACACTTACTTTACAGCCTATTTAACTGTCAAGATCGTTATTCAAACATTGGATATTTATCTTCTAGTCAAGGGCTCTCATTTCCAATAGTTATCTGCTGATTTTGACGGTGATTTATTGCAGCTGTTAATGTTTTCTTCTTGCTGATATAATTTACTGTCTGCTGCAACTTTGGGGACAACAAGGTTTCTTGTTGTTTTCTCTAGTGTTCCAGGGTTTAATTTCATGATTTTTGGTCTTGGGATATTGGGTCTAACATTTTTTTTTTCAGGTTATCGATCAACTTGCCCCTCTCCTCATCCAAAGTCATCATTCTCCAAACCATAAGGACTCTCATCTAGTATCCAAAGGAGGGATCTCTTACAAACCCTTGTCTTCTACTCTTCATCCCCCCAAGGTCACCCGGGAAGCCTCCCTTGCGGTGGAATCATCTGTCACTAAAACAAGGGGAGTAATTGCTGAGGTGACAGTGGTTCTTACTCCAAGTTGTGTCGCACTAGTGACGCTTGTGGTTGGCTTTGACCAAGCGACAGTTTGTGCGATAACAGGCCTTAGAGGGAAAGCCAATTTTCACATTTTTGGAGCTCAGAATTGGATTCTGTCAGTTCCATGATGCTCTGAGATCCCATTAAACATGTCTTATCCACTTCCTGCATTCCATTGTGTCATTTGGTCGACTTGCATAATTTGGCTTGAGGTGGGCTCCCATGGGCAAAAAATAGTTTTTGGGCAATGAGCCTTTTTAGGCAACAACAAACCCCAAAAGCTGGAATGGATAAATAACCAGAGACAGAACTGGTCGACCAAAAGATACATAAAGTATCTAAAGTTTGATTAAAAAAACATCTTCATGTACATCCATGCGAACCCAAACACTTTAACACAAATATGTGAAGTTTTCTCATGTATATAGCAAGGGCGAATATAAAAAAATAGCACCAAGTGCAATCCATATCTAAAGTTCTGAACCAAAATACATAAACAAAGAGGCTTTAGATGGCCTCTATAGTCCAAAAATAAAAATAGTAATAAGTAATTACTAATAACTAATAATTGTATCCTATACACTAGAGTCTGAAATATCCCTGATCCGGATGATCAAGATATTTGCTGCAAATCTGATACACTGGGGGTTTCTGGATGCGTTTTAGGGTTTGATGTAGATTGTCTTGTTTAAAGTGTTTGCATGTCAGTTATTATTGTTGCATGTAAGTTCTCATAGTTGCATGTAGCATAATAAATGTATTAC
>JASDQU010100606.1:585171-597057 GCA_032191745.1 Picea mariana | reverse complement strand
CTGATATATGTTGCTGATATGTGCTCACATCTAACTGGTTATAAATGACAACAATGGGTAATGAATAAATGTTGAATTCTAATTGATGAGTTTTTGTGCAAGAGGAAAGTTTTGGGAAAAAGAGCCCCACACTCATTCACCCCCCCCTCTAAGTGTGGTAGGTGTGTCCAACACTTGTTAGTATTATTGTTGACACATGGTCTATGGATGATGTAGCATACTTGTCTTGGAATATTATTAGAAGCACATATTGATCTTGGTGATGATTATGAGTTGTTTTGATGCACATTGTTGAGATTTGTCGTGGTGATTGATCTTGATGAGTATATCTGATTTTGTTGATAATATTAATGAGACAGGTTGTTGTGATAGGTTCTTTGGATAGGTTGTTGTGATAGGTTATTTGTACAATTTTGGTGCATGGTTGATGCACTTTTTTATGGTACAGGTTGAGGTACAGGTTGGTGCATGGTTGATGCACTTGTTTATGGTACATGTTGATTACAGGTTGTTTGGTACAGGTTGTTAGAGGTTGTTTGGTGCAGGTTGATTGGTATAGGTTTACATCAGTATATCTCATAATGATAGTGTGAAAATGGTTCCACCATTCTACTTATATTTCAGGGCAGTTGGATGGGGAAATGATAGGTGGTGTAGCCACCTTCCAGTTGTAGCCAAAGAAAATAGGGGGTTGTATCCTCCTTCTAGTTGTAACCAGAGAATTGGGGAGTTGGAGCTTCCCTTGGGTTGTAGCCTCAGAAACTAGGTGGTGTTGAGCACTCAACACACCCTAAAAAGCCTATGTCAATTTTTCACTTTTTGGGTACCACTTAATCTTTTCATTTTCTGAATTCAATTTTCTTTTGAGAAATGTTTTGTATTTTCTTGTTCTCTTATTGATAGTTATATTTTAAGGTTTGTTTAACTCTTGAAAATCCATGAACTAAAAGGGATTAAAACTTAAATAAGGAATCATCAACCAAAACAATTAGCCCGACGCTCTTGAGATTCACATCAGAAGGAATTAAGAGGTGAAACGAACCACTCGAAAAACCTCAATCGTCCAGCGTGAATATTCACTAGTATCGATGAAAGGAAGTTTTGCTTCATGAACAATATCGCATACGAATATCGACGATAACCGATCCCCTTCGGCATTGGTAAAAGGAGAAGGAAGTAAACGTTAAGGAAGAAGGAAATGATATCATTGATAGTCGATACCCGATGCACTTATCGGAACCGGGGAAGACCGAATTGCGACTAACATTTCAACCATGCTAAAGAGTTTTCCCCGATCACCGATTCTTGAAGCATCTCAGCATCACAAGTTTTCGAAGAAGCTAATACAAAGAAAAACACGCGATAGGTTTATCCCCAATTGATGACCCCTGATATCTTTTCGACATCGGCGATCCCAAGTTTAGTTTAGAATGCACTACTTGAAGAAAGTATCGAATTCGACTAATATTTGCAAGTTAAGTCACCGGTCTTCAACACCATGTGTCTTTTCCAGATTGGAGGAACGCGTGACCCAACTTTATCTCGAGTCATTCTTGGTCCCCTAAATACAAGTAATACCTCTAAGCCATTTTTTCCACATCAACATCGTACGATGAAATCGATCGGCGTCGAAGGTTTTTTGGAGAAGGATATCAACTAAAATGTCCATAACACATTGTCGATCCCTGATACACCCACTAAGAAAGAGACACGATGGGACGTTTAGAGCTAGATATGTTTAGATTAAGAGCATTTAAGGGACTAATTATTTCCAAATCTCGCATTAGTTGCTACTTCATGTGCGAATTAAAACTCTGTCTGAAATTATCGATAGACCACATCACCCTCTGTCAGCAATAAGCTTGATGGTCTAAATAGAGGGGCAACTGAGCTCATCAATAGGACGTACTTGGTACGGAGTGCCTCCTCTTTGTGGAGGGAACCGGGATGTCTTGATGAGCACATTCAAGAGATGTACCCGATGGTTACGCCATCCTCTTTGTGGAGGCGCCTGGGATGTCTTGAGGATCTCCTCCAAGGAGGTACCCAGTTGCTAGACCATCCTCTTTGTGGAGGGGCCCAGGATCTCTTGAGGAGGACGACTTGACATTATAGTGAGCCCCCTAAATGGGAAGGGGTGGGGTATGTATCTTTTGGCTCGCCTGACCTAATAAGGGAGAGGAAGAAAAGGCCGAAAGGCTAGAAAGGAATGTTGACACATACCTAAAGGGAAAGGGTGGGGGTATGTGTATTATCACCCTAAACCTACACAATTTTTTAACAAATGTTTCATAGGTACAATTGATGATGGACATAACTACATCATTGGTATGATTAGGCGCAGTCACGTAGAGCTCCTCTTGGTTTTGAGAATATTCATTCTCTACTAAACAAGGGCAACCACGTGAAGGTGGAAGCTCTAATTATGCCCCCCCCCCCTCCTCACATCACTCTCAATTTCCCCATATGACCTAATTTGAAATTATAAAGCAAATGTAGCATATACTATATTATACAATATAAAAACATATAAAGATCATATAAAATATATAAACACATACCTCTTCTTTTCAACATGAATTAAATATCAGTCATCTCCTTCTTCATCTAGTTCAACATCTGTATCAAGATTTGGTTCAGAATCAATATTGGTGAAAGGCTCATTCCTATCAACATCATCATCAACGTCATTTTCGCTACTATAGTTATCGATATCGTTAATGAGATTGTCGTCTCCTACATTTGGATGATCAACCTCTTCAAATTCTTCGTCTGACACATCTACTACACGAGCCACCTGATCCTGATATTTATAATCATGATATTCTTCCTCGTTATTATCTTCATCCTCAACTACATGATTGTACTTTACTGGTCTTCCTCTTGGATCATATCTAATAACGTATGACCAACCTGTTTTACTAGGTACCTCTGAGTAAAATACTTGCTCACATTGACTTGGAAGAACATAAAGCTCTGTACCCGGTTCAAATCCCCTTGTATTAACCATGGTAAATCCATTATCATGCTCAATAACATTTCTTTCAGGATCACGTTCATGAATCCGTAGCCTATACCATTTAACCTCAAACAAAACAATTTTAAAGGAATTAAAATCACACTCAATTATATCCTCCAAAAGGCCATAGTACCTATTCTCAGATTCTTCCGGATTTCTGTCACTTCTAGAGGAAATGTTGGTGACCTTAAACACTGTAGTTATCCCACGATCCAAGGTTTTCATCTTATCATCCAACATTTTGATATGAAATTTAGGACCATTACACCACATAGCCTTGTGATGTTTCAACTGCAACATGGAAAACAAGTAAAAAATAAATTTCAAATTAATAATCCTCATATAGAACTTACTATATATATATATATATATATATTTCAATAATTAAACAAACCAAATACATTGAAAAATTGGGAAAAAACTAGGAAAATGTGGGTAACAAATTTAACTTGCTTGCTTATCTTTTAAACCAAAGGTTAAATCAACTTCCCTTGATGTAAGATCAGGAAATTGATCTCGATGATGATGCGTTGTTTTAATCATCTTACTCACCCCTTCCCAAGATAACCTACTGAAGTATTCTTCAGTATATTCTATTCAATGCTCCATCCAATCAAGGTTGTTTGCAATGTATAAATGTAAAGCATCCCACTCTTGAAAAACTATATGATAGCATAAAAATTTAATATCATTAATTAGTTATTTTTAATAAATGAATAATTTAATAGATGTGTAATATATTAAATCTATGTCAACATGATCTAATAATTACCTTTCACAGTCCTCATTTTACCTTTCCCCAATAGGACCTCCCCTTCAAATTTGTTGATGGAGTCGAGATGCCAAATGCGAGGCACATTCGTATTTTCTGCTAATCTAGGTAGATATTGACTAATATACACCATGCATTGATATACCATATATTTGTCAACCATAGAACCCTTCGGACGTGCTCTTTTTCTAACAAAATCCTTAAGTGACTTCAACTGCCTCTCCACCATCCACATCGACCTTGTGTGTACTGGTCCACATAATTCAATCTCCTCAACTTAGTGTATGAGATATTGTTCTTGTGCATTGAAAAATATTGGNCATATATTTGTCAACCATAGAACCCTTCGGACGTGCTCTTTTTCTAACAAAATCCTTTAGTGACTTCAACTGCCTCTCCACCATCCACATCGACCTTGTGTGTACTGGTCCACATAATTCAATCTCCTCAACTTAGTGTATGAGATATTGTTCTTGTGCATTGAAAAATATTGGAGGTAGATACTATTGCATTTGACACATTAGTCAGGGAATTTCTCTCTTCCAATACCTTATATCTTCTTTATGGATTTCTTTTGATGATAGCCACCTATAAATGTCAATGCAATAAAAAAATATCAAGGCATACATAAATTTGCAGATAAAAGATAATATGTCAAATATAAGTTCCAATAAAAATCACATAAGAAGTACATTTTCCTTATAAAACAATACTTACCTCATGTATTTGCCAAGTACATAAATAATTTGTTTTAAGTTGTTGTCAAAGTTGTCTGGGAGAGATAAAGGTAGAACATACTATAACAAAAAACAAATAATTATTATTTGTTTCCAAAAAATGCGTACCAATAAGAAAATATATTATAACGTACTAATTACCTTAATGAATGTATGCCTGTCATGTGTTTTAACCCCACCAAAATCACCTTTTTTAGTTAAGATATTTTGTATGTTCGACGAAAACCCCGTCGGAAACCTAATTTTTTGAATGACCTCTTTTACAATATTGCTCCGTTGCTCCGTAAATAACCAAGGAAGACTAGTATTTTGTTCGGGACCATCGCCATTAGAATTAATAATAACACTTTGAAAGGCATGATTAACTTCTCGGATGTCACAACAAATATTTCCAATTCTCTCTTTGTCAATCCTTCCATCTAATATTCGCCATAACAATTCTGCTATGTTGTTCCTGATGTGCATTGTATCAAACAAATGAACTATTTGTAGGTGCTCGTAGTATGGCAATCTATTGAATTGCATCAGGTAACTTTTCATTCCTCATGGAAGCCCATTCGTGCCTTAACGACATTCATGAATCATCAACCAATTGAAATTAACACTAATTAATGGGACAAAATGAAATTAATACTAATGAAATTAACCAAAGATTTATATAATAGGTCATACATAAATAATTTGCGTACCTTGACGATTTCTAATATATTCCAACTTCCATAGGCGAGGTGTCATTCTTCGTGGTTTTTTTCCATTTTCTTCTTTACCATTGAACTTTGCTTTGTCTGTAGTTCGATAACTATGGTTCTTGGGTGGAAAGTGCCTATACTCATCAAACACTTCCTTTGCTAAACTCCTTGAACGACGAGATTTTATCCTAGGACCACAAACTGGGCATGCAAATTTACCCTTTGTTTGAAGACCTATAAGATATATGAATAAATGTAGCATCAAATTAGAGTTACAATTAAAAATAATCCATGATTTTTTCAAAAAAGATATATAATATTAAATCAAAAAAATAAAGTAACATTAATATACCACAAAAATGTGTTAACCCGAGAGCATCATGAATTGTCCATGATAGTATTCCATTGAATTCAAATTGTCTTTGCCCTATTGGTCTAGAGATGTCATACATAGTGACGCCAACCCATAACTTCAACAACTCATCGATGAGAGGCTCAATATATACGTTCATATCTTTAACCTGGTACCTACCTGATTGGTTCAACCTAATGCATGATTAATTATACTTATCTAGATGTCGTGATATATACAAGAAATAATTACCATGCACGAAACAAAGAAATGAAATATTTTTTCATGCTTTAAAGAAAATAAAAGATAATTAAATACCTGGAACAATCATTGCCAACATTGTGTGCTCTCTCTTGATCGGCATCCAAGGAGGAAGGTTATTGTTTATAACAAAAATAGGCCACACTGAGTACATAGAACGAATCTCTCCAAATGGATTGACACCATCAGCTGCCAACGAAAGTCTAACATTACGAGGTTCTTCTTTAAAAATTGGCCACTTTTCTTTGATGTAGTTCAATGCAAAACCATCTACAGGCATTCGAAGAACATCGTCTTGACTTCTATTCTTTGCATAGAAATCCATAAACTGTGCTATACTTTGGCACTTGAACAACCGCTGAAAATGTGGAATTATTAGAATATAACGAAGAACTTTGCGAGACACCTTCTTTGACGCTTTATTGGTTCAATATATACTTATTTGACATTGTGGTCATTCATTTTCTAATGCATATTGTCCATAATATATGATATTATCATTAGGACATGCATCAATAGCTTGATAGTCCATTCCAATTGTAAGTTTTAAACCTGTGAAGTAAAGCAATGCATATAGATTCTTAAGCAAGACAAAAATTAATCAATGGCTCATACACAGAGTACACAGAGATTTTATACCGGAAACCCTCAACAGAGAAAACCTTTCTTATATTCATTATTTTTTAATTTCACCATTCACCATACAATATATACAATGTTTTTAGGTATTTAGTAGATACCAAAACCCTAATCCCTTATTCCGGGATTAATTTACAAAACCGCTAAAAATAGCAAGAACCGCCCAAAAAAAAAATTCGGGGCGCTGCCCCGAACGCTGCATGTAACCCGGGGGGGGGGGCATACCTACCCCCCCCTGGGACCCCCCCCTAGGAAAGTGCATGACACAAACGACACAAATAGAGCACTAGTGTGAGGGATCGTCCGATGCAGTTGTCGAACCTGACGCGCCCACACACACACATGAAAAGAATATAACACATACCCAACATTCTCCCACTTGTTGTTTTCTTTTCATCCAGGGGTCTAGGGATCTAGGGGATTATATAATCAACAATACAAGGCAACAATGCCCATTGTTACTCTACACCAGGAGAACTTTTCTATGCTCACAGACTTTGTCAATGAATCTACAACATTCTTCAAAGTGTCAACCTTTTCCAGCAACGCCTTCTTTTCCTCAACCATGTCTCTAACAAAGTGATACTGAACATCAATATGCTTTGTCTTCGAATGATAAGTTCGGTTCTTTGCCAGGAATATTGCACTCTTACTGTCACAATCTAGTCTCACTACTTGTTGTACCAACCCAATATCTGAACACAATCTTTGTAACCATACTTCTTCCTTGCTTGCAAGAGTGGCTGCCATGTATTCAGCTTCTGTAGTTGAGAGTGCCACTATAGCCTGTCTTTTGCTCATCCAGCTAGTTGCTCCTCCAAATAGGTTAAACACATACCCACTTGTATATCTTCTATGATCCAAATCTCCATCCCAGTCTGCATCAAAAAATCCATGTATGTCCACCACTCCGTCTAATCCCAGTCTTCCTTGGTAGCATAATCCATAACTGGTGGTGATGCGAAGATACCTGAAGACCCTCTTTATTATTGTCCAATGCTCCTTCCCTGGTTTTGACATATACCTACTCAAAAATCCCACTGCATGTGCAATGTCCGGTCTAGTACAAACCATTGCATACATCAAACTGCCAACTACACTGGCATATGGATCATGGGACATGTCCTCTTCTTCTTCCTGTGTCTTGGGACACTGATCTGTAGATAAATTTACACCTATAGGAATAGGAACCTTGACCGGTTTACTTCCATGCATATTAAACCTCTACAATATGGTCTCAACATATTTTCTTTGATTCAACCAGAGTTTCATGTTTGCATGATCTCTTTTAATCTCCATTCCCAGAATGAAGTTAGCAGCATTGAGATCCTTCATGTCAAATTTGGAGGATAGCTGTGATTTCACCTCCTTGATAACATCCATGTTATTTACTACCAACAACATGTCATCAACATACAACACTACATAAATGAAGTGATTACCAACCTGCTTGGAATATACACAATGACCAACCCTGCTTCTTACAAATCCCAGTGCATGGATGTATGTGTCAAACTTTTGGTACCACATCCTAGGTGATTTATTTAGACCATATAGTGACTTCTTTAGCTTAGAGACCAGCTCTTTCTTTCCCTTCACTATAAATCCTTATGGCTTCTTCATGTAGATTTCTTCATCCAGATCCCCATGTAGGAATGTTGTCTTCACATCCATCTATTCCACTTTAATATCAAAAGCAACACCAATAGATAAAAGAAATCTAATAGAAGTTAACTTAGCAACAGGAGAAAAAATCTCACCAAAGTCAATTCCCTCTACCTGGGAATAACCTTTTGCTACTAACCGAGCTTTGTATTTCTCCACTTTACCTTGTGCATTAAACTTTTTCTTGAACAATCATTTGCTACCAACCGATTTTCTTCTAGCTGGCAACTCAACTATATGCCATGCCTCATTCTTATCCAAGGCATCCATTTCTTCAACCATGGCCTTCTTCCAGAGTTTACTATCCTCTATATTCTCTGCTTCCCTGATAGTTTTGGGATCATAATCAGTAATAGATAAAGCAAAATTGAAACGAAAATCAAGTGGGCTATACCTTTGTGGTTTCCTTCTATCTCTCACTGATCTCCTCAATACTGGGGTATGAGGTTCTTCTTCTTCTTCTTCTGCTTCCTCTTCTTCAGATGATTCATATTTTTCATCATACAACTCAAGCTCTATTTTCTCAGGTTTGTCTTGCATTGGTAGGAATTCCTGTTTGGACACATCTTTTACCTCTCTGAAAATAACATCTTGACTATAAACAGTTTTCTTGGTTTCTGGGTGCCAGAGATTATAACCTTTCACACCATCTTTATAACCAACAAATATACACTTTTCAGCTTTATTATCCAACTTACTCTTATTTTCCTTTGGAACATGTACATAAGCATCACAACCAAACACTCTAAGATGTTGAAGAGAGGGTTTCTTTCCAATCCATACCTCGTGTGGAGTTTTATCATCCAACGCTGATGAAGGTGATCGATTGACCAGGTAACGTGTTGTACCCACTGCCTATGTCCAGAATTCTTGTCCTAACCAGGCACCACTGAGCATGCTCCTTTCTTTTTCCATCAGTGTCCTGTTCATCCTTTCTACAACTCCATTATGTTGAGGAGTGTATGGAGTAGTCTTCTGCCTTGCTATACCACACTTCTTACAGAATTCTTCGAATTCATTTCCGTAGAATTCTCCACCATTATTTGTTCTCAATATCTTTATTTTCTTCTCTGTCTGATTTTCTACCAGAGCCTTAAACTCTTTAAATTTATCAAATACCTCAGATTTCTTTTTAAGAAAATAAATCCATGTGTTCCTTGAAAAATCATCCATGAATGAAACATAATACACATATTTACTTAGGGATGGAACAAGAACAAGTCCAAACACATCATTGTGTATCAACTCTAAGATCCCCTTTTCTCTTGTAGCACTAGATGGGAATCTTACTCGATTTTGTTTACCATATATGCAATGTTCACAGAAATCAAAATCCGAAGTGAAATTAGACATACCTTCAACCATACCTTTACCGTGTAGTGTTCGAAGGCCCTTTTCTCCAATATGACCCAGTCTTTGATGCCACATCATGGTCTTCTTTTCTGGGACAATATTGGTCTTTTCTCCTTCATTACTCTGCTCAGAGACAACAAAATTGTTACATCCATTAGTATAAGTGCTTCCCACCAACTTGTATAGAGTTCCACAATGAACTCCCCTTATCAACACCATTTCTCCTCGTGCCATCTTGCAAGTGTTATTTTCAAATATAGTTTTCACTCCTGCATCGCCCAACTTGCTTACAGATATTAGGCTCCTGGCTAGTTTTGGAATGTGTAGAACCCCAGGGAGAGTTCTAATCCTTCCATCATTTAGCAGCAACTTAACCCTTCCACATCCCAAGATTTTTGCTATCGAGTCATCTCTTAGGAATACATCACCACCATCATATTTTTCATATTCAGAGAACCACTCCCTGTGAGGAGTCATATGGTATGACACACCTGAGTCGATAAACCATACATAATGGTCTGCATGTGTACTTGTAGATGCTAGGTAAACATCACCTCCTTCTTCAGTGGAAGAGGTACTATCAGATCCCTTTGGTTTTTCAACCTTCTTAGACTTGCAATCTTTCTTATAATACCCTGTTTTACCACACTTCCAACATTTTCTCAAAGATTTTCCTAGAGACTTAGATCTACCTGTAGATTTAGATGTCCATCATGAATGCTTACCAGGGTTCTTGTCTTGGGTACACCCTCTTACAAATAAAGCATTTGTGTTGTGACCATCCATGCTTTTTCGCCTCATCTCTTCAGATAACAAGGATGCAACTACATCCTCATACTTCAATGTAGATTGAGTGGTACTACCTATTGCTACAACAATATTATCCCAAGAGTTTAGAAAAGAATATAACAAAGTAATACACTTATCTTCTTCGACAATCGTAATATTAACAGATCGAAGTTGACTTACCAGAGTATTAAAGGCATTTAGATGTTCTGTCACAGAATCGTCATCTTCCATCCTAAGATGATACAGCTTCTTTCAAAGATACAACTTGTTTACCAAGTACTTTGATTGATACAAATTCCCTAACTTATCCCATAGTTCCTTGGATGTAGATTCTCCTGAGACATTCAACAACACCGAATCTGCCAGGCAGAGTCGAATAGTACTTCTTGCTCTTCTATCTAACTTGTCCCAATCTTCCTTCGGCATACAAGCGGCTGGTGTACTAGTAGTTTGTGTACTAGTAGGTTGTTTACTAGTAGCTTGTGCGCTAGTAGATGGTGTACCAGTAGGCTGTGTACCAGGATCCACAGTGATCCATTGTTCTTTGTCTACAAGAAGGTCCTCCATCTTGAGCTTCCATAGCTCAAAATTTTTACCGTTGAACTTCTCTATCTCAATTCTAGATGAGCTCGTCATTCCTTTTTCTTTACTCGAATCTCCATTGCAAAATCTCCCACTAAACCCAGGTTTATCTCAGACCCAAGATAAACTTGATCTATCAAGACCGAGCCAAACCCTCAACAACAAAGGCATCCCTTTGAAGCCAAAAATGAGCTCTGATACCACATCTAAGTTTTAAACTTGTGAAGTAAAGCAATGCATATAGATTCTTAAGCAAATAGAAATTAATCAATGGCTCATACACATAGTACACAGAGATTTTATACCGGAAACCCTCAACCAGGAAAACCTTTCTTATATTCATTATTTAAAAGTTCACCATTCAGCATACAATATATACAATGTTTTTAGGTATTCCGTAGATACAAAAACCCTAATCCCTTAATCCGAGATTAATTTACAAAACCGCTAAAAATAGCAAAAACCGCCCCAAAAAAATTTTCGGGGCGCTGCCCTGGGCTACCGCCCATTGTTGAATGCTGCGCATAACTAGGGGGGGCATACCTGCCCCCCCCCTGGGACCCCCCCTAGGAAAGCACCCGACGCACACAACATAAACATAGCACTAGTGCAATGGATCGTCAGACGCAGTTGTCGAACCTGACGCGCCCACACACACACATGCAAAGAATATAACACATACCCAACACCAATTTCTTTCATAATCACAGATATTTCTCGATATGTGCGTGGAAAAATATTTGACGTCGGTAATAGAACATCACCTAACAATCTACAAAATTCTAAACAATAAGTCAATTTAAACAATATTGATCATCAATATATCATCCAATATATTAATTTACAAATTAGAAAACAATAGCAATATAGGAATAAATTGAACCTTTTAAGTATTTGTGAACATGCAAGAATAAATAATTAACAAATTAAATACCTTAGTATCTGTGTGAGACATGTGTTTGATAAACCATTCAAAACCTTCAGGTTCACCAACAACAATATAGCAGATAAAAGATTTATTGTTGAGC
>JASDQU010100606.1:556725-579587 GCA_032191745.1 Picea mariana | reverse complement strand
TCCCTGATTTTACAAGGGTGCTAGAAAATTCTATCATCAATCCATGCACTTTCCTATCAACATTTTATTATTAATCTTTACGCTTTCCTATCTACATCTTCATTTTCCTATTTGAAGGGACTAGATCTAAAATTAACAATGTTATTTGTTTGTATGCCTTTGTATTAATGTTTACACTTTCCTATTTACATGTTCTTTTTATCAATTTTCCTATTTGAAGGGATTTGATCCGAAATTAACAATGTTCTTTGTTTGTATGCTTTTCTCTAAAATTGATGAATGTACCATAAATTTAGTTCATATGATTTATAGGATCAATCGTCACCAATTCATTTGTAACAACTAAGAAGAGTCTCTTTAGCATGTCCCTTTCTCTATTCCTCACCTTTAGAAATATTGCTAGCATCCCCTCTATCATAAAAAAATATGGTTTCATTTCCATTAGGAGACATGAGCTTCTTGAAGCCCTCTAGAATTGACATAGAGTCTTCTGGTGCACCCTTTTACCTAGACAGGTTTCCCTCCCACAAGATATATATAACTAATTCATTTTCTCCCTTGCTCCATCCCTTTATCATGTTCCTATACAATCCTCAATCCAAATTTCCCATAGCCCTTCCTCTCCATCCTTGTATCACGTTCCTATACAATCCTCAATCCAAATTTCCCATAGCCCTACCTCATGTCATATATTTTCTTTTGGAGACATCAAGAGAGTTGTTGACATGATCAATAAAAATAGAGTTACATATGAGGAAGACCTACACATTTAGTTCCTCAAACATGGTATTCACTCTATCAACTTACATATTGTTAATTTGTTTGATTTACTGCATTGTTTGATCAAGTTCTCCTTTCACATGGTTCCACCATATCATCCACCCAATTTTGAAATCAAGGTTTAGTTAAGATCCTACAATTACATGAACATCATGATTGGACACACTTAAATACCTATTATCAAATTTATTTAAGATCCTGTGTGAATGGCATAATTTTTTTTTTTTAAAAAACCCAACATTGGGTGCTTTAGAGACTAACATGTTCGTCTCTAGTATTTAAAATTGGTCGCAAACACCAAGATGTTAGTCGCTAGAGTGACCAACGTGTTAGTCGCTTGTATTGCCATTTGGTCACAAACTAGGTCACTTGGTCATTCTAGCGACTAACTGATCCTCCTTCGTTTGACATTTTTAACTGATGGTTTGGTCGCTCTAGTGACTAATATTCGTCGTTCTATGAACTCATAGTGGTTTATTGACTAAGTTTTCCAGGGTTGTCTTGGTCACTCTTGCGACTAATATTAGTCGTTCGACTGACTAACAGTCGTCGCTAGCCGAACTTTTCCCTATTGTGAATAGGCTTCTTTTCCCAATCGCTAGACCGACGAAAATCAGTGTGTGGCCGCTAGACTGACGAATGAAATCCGACGAAAAAAAAAACATCTTGGTCACAAAAACGACTCTATGCCGATGAAAATTCGTCTCTACTTCATAGCAAAAACGTTCAAATTTAATATTGATTGGACGAGTTGGGAAAATGCACAAACGCTCGGCCAAAAATCTAAGTAAAAACATAGAGATAACTTGCAAAAACGCAGAGATATATATTGGATAAAGCCCATAGATATATTAGATAATGTCCATCACTGGATAAGGGGCAAAACATAGAAAGTATTCCCTTTATTTCCAATTAAAGACTAACGCCTTTTTAAAAATGAGTTGAGTTAAAATAGGAATCTTCTCCTAGTTAGACTATTGTTAACTAGACTCTAGATTCATTTCTATGCGTACCTATTCCTTTAGCTTTATTCCATTTTTACCTTAAATTCCAATTTGGTAATTACTTTCACATATGTGTATTAAATCACTCTTTAGATTTATTTTATTTTCATTGATTTCTTAAATTGATTTATTTCATCCTCTCATTATTTAATTTATAAAATTAGTTTTTAGTCTTCTTACTAACTTAGACTTAGGCTTAATTAAATTTTTATTTGCAAAGGCTTAGACCATTAGGGCTTATGATTAATAAATTCATTCTTTAATTAATTAATTCAACAGTGCTCAAGATTTTACTTCAAGATGCACTCTGTGCTTCAAGGGTGTCACTGTCCTTTGATTCAAATTTTTAATTATGCGACATGCCCTTCAAGACGCACTTCATGTTCTAAGGGTGTCACTCACCTTTGATTCAATTTTTAATTACGTGATGTGCCCTTCAAGACACACTCTGTGCTCCAAGGGTGTCACTCATCTTTGACTGGTTTTGGTAGTTGTCCAACCCCTGGAGTCAGCACTCCAATTAGGTCACCTTATAAGAGACTAAGGAATAAGGACCCTGCCTTATTGCGCATCCCTTAGAAATATTTGTGAGACACTATCTCAGTATTCCCTCACAGCATCGTGGATCTCTTGAACTAGGTAATTGTTAACCTACAATTCAAGCCACGACGGGAGTACTAGTAGGTTGTGATAGGCATTTTGTCACACGCCTCCCTCAATATCTGGTTTTTTTGCATGGTTCCTTTACTCCTTATGTGAGTCAGGTTAGCAACAATCGTCAACTTGTATCCATCAACGAAACACTATTAATGATCCATAAACAACATCATAATATAATCGATCATATGTCACATATGCATAAATGAAATACTCAAACCAATACAATCCACTCCCTGACTCAATCCAGAGTCCAAGGAGGTCCATTAATTCCATCGGCATCATCAATCCGTCAAGTGTCTTGTACACTCAAGGGAAACTCAGCAATAGCATCTATCAATACATAGATATCAAAAAAACATAAATTATAATCCATCAACATCATCATAAGAACCATAAGTGAAACAAATAACCATTTACTATAACTGGATGACTTGCACGCAAGTGTCCTCAAAGAATAAGTCAATAACATGTGCTTGCTAGAGCGAGATGTTACAATTTTTGCTTGAATAATTTGATGATCCAACAATTGCTTTGTTCTCTTTAGAAGTCTCATATTGAGTGGGTTGTATTGTTGGTTTCTTTCTTCTTGCAGTTTGATATTTCTCTTCCTTTTTATTTCTCGAGGTGTTGTGTCTGTTGATTTGACTTAAATTTTTTGTCAAAGTGGTCATATTCATAGAAATGTTTTCACTTAAATAGCAGCTACACATAGCCCATTGTTTCCATATGATTCTAGTTAACCAATGTGAATATAATTTCATCTCAAAGTCTCTTTTATAGATTGACTACCACATAGATTCTAGATTGACCACCACTTCTTAGAAAATTCCCTATTCTTCTCATGGTGTCATCATTTCTGCAATGGAAAATAGGGTAAATAAACACAAATTGAAACAATTGTAGAATGCCATGTTCTTTGGATTGAACTTAGGCATCCAATAATTCAATTCAAATGCATGTCTCTAGTTCCATAAAGTATGTCCCACAATTAAAGATCAATTCTATATCTTCCTTGCTTTCAAGCAAGAATATCCTTGATCATAGCTTTCCCATTTTTAAATCAGAATCACTACTACTTTTACTTTTGAAACTAGCTAGATCCGATTGAACTTTCCTATTAATCCCCAATTTTTCATAGCTAAATCCATACTGAGAGAAGATAGGATTGGAAAGGGGATATTCGACACTTCAACCAATTTTTTCAAAAAATCGTGATGGCTGGGCCTTTGAAAATTTCCCCATTGAACAGAAGCCGTTCAAAATCCATTTACTAATCTAGAGGGGGAATGTGCCCCCTCCAAGCGAGGATTCCATGGCCAAAATCAATCTTCAAAGATGCTCATATTAGGGTTTGCAAACGCGGGCTCTCTCTATTATGCACTTATATTTCCATTAATTTGATATGATTTGGTGTTACAGAATTGATATAATTTTTACTTCCACACTTTTAAATTAAGAGTTAATATATTTTAGCATTTAAATTAAAAGATGTATATTTTAGAGTATTGTTTAAAATTTTTATGTTTTAGTATTTTTTAATAAAATTTGATGATATAAATTTGGGTAAAATCACCTAATTTTATTATCTAAATTACATTTTTTTAAATGTATGAATAAATTTAAAATATGAAAAAATGATTTAGATATAAATAAATTTCGAACCAAATGAACGTTTAGTCTAAACAATAGTAAAGGGACGATTATAAAAACATCCGCACCCCGGCTGATCAGCACCTGCCAGTTTCCTCAGCTCGATTCGATCAGAGTTTGGAAAGCCAAACAAGGGAGGGCTAGATGAACGGTTTCAATCGTGTTTTCTTTTTTTCCGATAGAAATTACTCGATATATATTAGGTGTTATAGATTGGTACATCGCAGCCAATACATATTCGTCTCGGAGACCCAGCCGGGTTTGACCTCTAGACCTCCTCCCAAACTTGGAGAAAGGTGCTGTCTTACCAATCCCACTGTCTCGTAGGACTGGTTTCAATGGTGTTTCTCCTATTATTTGGACGACCAGCAATATCTAGCTTACTATGCAGTATTATTCAATGTTAAAGCAGATACATTATATGACAGGTGAATTATAAACCTTTAGATTTGAAAGCAATTCAGATTCAACTATCTATATCAGATTCAGATTCAACTATCTATATCAGATTCAGATTCAGATTTGAAAAAATGCTATCATATCAAAATTTCCTATAAATATTTTTACATAAAATTTACTGGAAAAATCAATCAACTTCAAACAGTACGACAATAAATGTATCGAACAACAATTACGACATAAACTATTAAATATGATAACAAAATTGTATCTCCGGGTTGTCATATGGGATGATATTGGTACGTTCAATTCCACATTCAGTCACAAAGTCTGTCCATGGTCGACCCCATAACCAATTAAAATAAACGTGTGGAGTCTTACACGATTCAATTGATGAATGGTAGCCTACCAAATTACGTGTCCCTTTGTTTTGCATTATTTGTCGATTTGTTATAAATCGCAGAATGAGTATTACCTGTCGATTTGTTATAAATCGCAGTTACTGATCGCTTATGGAGTTACAGTATCACGTGGAGCAAGAAATAACGAAAGAATTGAGAAACGCCCAAACGATTCATGGTGTGATTACTATGACCTGACTTGGGCCACCAAATAGGGCGCCCATAGCTGTGTTTATTGAAAAACTGCTCTTGCTAGTACAGTTGAGCAAGGCAGTTCTCAATAAAGAATTAGCATATTTTTTCGTCAGTGAGTTAATTAAATAGAAGGGAAATAACAATGCTCGTCAGTCAGAAATAAATCAGAAATAATAAATAGAAGGAAAACAACAATGCTTGTCAGTAAAAATAAATAACAAATAAATAACAAGTATTTTGTTTTTGCTGTAAATAAAATTCATTTAATTTGATAAAAAGGGTGTGTTCTGGTTGAAATACAATGAATGGTTATTAGTCCGTGCCGTAGACATAGAGGGACTATAGCCATCGATAAATTGTTGATTTGATATTAGTCTCAACCAGGGAACTAAATGTTATATATGTTGGCATATCCAAAGTATTTGATTGTATATGGTCTTTTTGAATCATATATTTTCTTATGTATTCCTCTAAGGTGGATTAATGCTAGCATTAATTCGAATGTTTGGTTTAGCATTTTATGCTAGTTAAATTTATAACAATGTTTGATATGGTTGCATATTAAAAGTTTGGCCTTCCAATACATTCTCTGGTGTTCAAACTATTGTTTCAAAAAATATAATATTTTTTTGGGGATACGTCAAAGACCTGCCACATTGAATTTTTTTCTTAAATGTTTACAGAGGCATTTCTGACAGACTTAAATGTTTACCTAACAGGTTTGGTAGTGTTGAATGGTTACTTAACATTACAAGACATTTTCTTCATGGCATTGTTGGTTCACTGGTCCATGCTTGTTTTTTGCATGGAACTGTTTGCTTATTTGCATGTTGTTCTTGTTCTTGCTTGACTGTTCGTGTTGTTGCAGTTTGCACATTTTCCTCGGGGAGTGGTTGTTGTTTGCTTCTTTCTTCGTTGTATGCTATTTATTGTTGCTTGATTCGACTTTGCAGAGTTCCGGTCCTACGCCAGTAGGTGGGCCTTATTTGCAAGGTTTTGGTCATGCGCCTGCACTTGGGTTCTTATTTGTTGCTTGTTCTAGTTTGCCCAGGGTTTGCAATGTTGGGATGCTGCATCTGCAGTTGGATCTCTGGTTACATTTTTTTGCAGTGGAGTTTACATAGAATAATATTAAGATAAAATAACAGAGTAAAAAGTTGTTGGCGATGTAGATTGCATCTCTTACGCATTGAAGCATAGTTTGTCATCCTCAAAGTATATTTCATAGTTGTTGATGTTTTTTCCATGGATTCTGTGTTGCTATGGTTTCATAGTTATGAGAGTGCATTTTGTTGTGTGAGAGAGATAGTTGTTCTCTCACTTTTATTTTCCTCTTGTAAACTATGTTTCTGACTCTATAGTTTCTCATGTTTATGTGGTCATTCTSACCGACTGTCGTTCTATTGCATACTTAGCCAGCTTTATGGACACGACTTCGCGGATAGGTTTTATCGAACTATGGTAGGTCGTGTTCGGTGTATACATTAGCTTTYTAGAATTAGTTTTCTTTAAAAGAAGGGCTCCTAGACAGAAGAGAATGCAATTTATGAAATTATAGGTTTCCTGAACAACATAAGTTAATGATCACGGATTCTCGGTGTGGCGGGCTGAAAATTGGGCTTTTGTTGTTCTGTTCCCTGCAAATAGCACGAAGATTTACGCAATGTCGTGTTCGGTGTATACATTAGCATTCCCAAATTAGTTTTGTTTAAAAGGGCTCCTCGACAAAAGAGATTGAAATTTATGAAATTATAGGTTTCCTGGATAGCATAAATTAAACATAGGAAATATGTGAGATATATAAAGCATGCTCGGAGCCCTCATCCCATACTTTGCTAGTTTTTGCATCACGAGTTCTCAGGGTAGTCAGTTGAAAATTGACAATCAGAGAATTCCACGATATACAAATTGACAATCGGACTTGCAGACTATTTGAATTTTAAGGGCCTAGTGTCCAAAAAATTTAGCATTCTCAAAATAGTTTAGTTTACCTACATTTTACATACGCTAGTGGAAAAAAGAACAAAAAAAAAATGTTAGCATTTTTTGGATCGCGGATTCTCGGGGTGGCGGGCTCTAAATTCGGCTTTTGTTGTTCTGTGTCCTAGAAATAGCACGTAGAGTTTCACGATATACAAATTGACAATTGAACTTGCAGACTATTTGAATTTCAAGGGCTCATGTCCAAAAAAAATAGCATTCTCGAATTACTTTTCTTTATGTACGATTTACATACGCTCATGGAGAAAAAGACAGAAAAATAGTGGAACCGTCTGTTACATAGGGATCCATCCCTGCTACCTTCAGCGCTTCCTAATACACATTAAATATGCTTTCAAAAGTTAGAACCGACTGGACAGGTTCGAAAAGATGGGCTTCAATAACTGGAAAGCTCGAGTACATCTCCCATTAAAATGAATAGGCAGACGAATATTATGGGATCTGGTAAATTCTTTTTGCCTGCATTTTGAATTTGTGAATTTTTTTTTTTTTTTTTGCTTGTGCAGTTTTAGTTTTCTTAAAAGCTTCAGCATAGTTCACGAACGTATCACCCACAGAGGCCTTGATGTCATGTCACTCTTTAATATTGTGCATATCTTAGATGTGAGATTTGAGAATCTGCTAGGATATGAGAATTTTAATACGTGTTGTTAGTCACTATTCAATGTACATATTCGAAAACATTGACATTAATAAGAGAAAATATCAAAAACATATGTCATTAAAACGAATCAACACAAAATCTATGAAAGATCATCCAGCGTTGTTTTTAAATACGTATTGTCATTTCTCTCTATCATTCAAGAGTTGTGCTTTAGGGTGCCTTCGTTCTAATGTTCCTGGTCATGGACATCTAAGACAATTTAGAGATGTGATTGAGGGGAAAATGAAAGAAGAGAAATGGTTCTTATGTGACGTGAGCTTTGAGTAAAAAAAAGTTTGTTATACAAGAGAAACTCAGAGAGAATGAAAAAAAAAGAACAAGTATGTTCTGGTTAGTGTTCTCCCTGTGTTTGATGCTTTGGTTGGTTGAAAAGGCTACCTGGAGATTTGTTTGTTTAAATTATTTATTTTCTTGCTGGGAATTGTAATGGATTTTGAGGTTGCGTGCAAAATAGTTCTTCGTTTGACTATATAGCTTCTTCCAACAACACAGATTTGGCAAGTGTATCGAATTGTACAGATCCTAGAAAAAAAAAATTTCCTCGGGGGCGACACATTTACAGTGGCTTGCAAAATGGCCTGTCATGTTCGTAAATGACACGAGATATTGCTCCATTTGCAAGTGTAACCAGAGGCGGGTAGCAGAAACTGTATGGGTGGATAAAACGACATATTATCACTGCAAAAGTTTCTATTTCAAAGTTTGATGAGCTACATGTGGGTCTGGTAACCGACTTGACAGAAATCCAGGTTCTTTGTCAAAGTTTGTTTGGTTTCCTCCCGATGTAGTTGTAGACTCCACATATTTGGCATCACCTCCACCACTATGAGGATATATATATATTCTGATGCCATATGCAACATTTGATACACTTGCCAGACCTGCGCTGGTGCGTTATGCATCATTTGATGCACTTGCCACACCTCTGTGGCCCGAAGAAGTTATGTACCTCAACAGATTTGCATTTTGCATCTTGGTTGAACGTTTCTTCCAATTTACTATAGTAAAGAAAATAAGTTGAACATACAAATCCTCAAGCAGACTTTTCAACCAAACAGATGATTGAATACAAGGAGAATACCAGTCACTACGTACTTGAATTTTTTTCCCTTGCCATAGTTGTTGTGACATAAAACGACTCTGTCCACTTTGAAATCAGCCTGAATCACATTTCTAAGTTGTCTTGGATGTCAAGGGTCAGGAACATTGGAAGGAAAGCACCTTAAACCCCAACCTTTTGACAGCAGAGGGAAATTAATACTTGACAAAGAATGGAATGTTGAATAAGAAACAATTGTAAGCAGGCCATATCTAGAAGAGACAATGTATTCAAAAAACTAGGATAGATGTAGTCGGCAACACCGATTAAGTACAAAACCCAAAATTGATATTCAACTCGTTTTTTACGAATAAAGAGTTTGAACGTTAAGAAAACTGTCAAGAAGCTTCATCAATGTACATATTTCAGTATTTTCCAATTTGTGGTATTTGTTTTAATTGTATTTTGTACATTCTTCCCCTGTGTCATTAAACATGAACAAGAAGCTTTACTTTCCGTGGCCCACTAATTCAATCTAAATAAATACTGGTCTGTTCTTTCTTTACATTTTACATTTAAGAATAATTTTTCATAAGCGGCTCCATGATTGACGCAATGCTCTTGTTCAGTATGTTGGATATATTGCAGCTTCTTCTGTTTGATAATATCCATGCATATATACTAATATCATTACTATTGGAATAAATACAAAAACCTTAGGAAATTATGTTTGGGTTTGCGGTATTAAACAACTATGTTCCCTGTTTCGTCATATACATCTTGCAGCCAAAGAACTTTTGTAGTCTGCAATTTATGCTTTAATTACTTAAGTCATACCAAATATTGATTGCATTTAATTTAATTTAGATATTGATGTTTATGGAGGGCTGGCGCTTGCTCATGTCATTGCAAGCAATACAAGATGAATAGATGATAAGGATTTTATCTCATTGAGACCACAATGCAAATTCATGTTTCTTGTTGCGCTATGTATATCTTGCATTCAAAATTTTTGTGCTTTCAACGAAATTTGCAAACCGAAGAGCATCTTGCAAATTGGGAGATCATTTGCATTTGAAACAGAAACAATCCATTAATATATATATTAGTGTGAATACTATTCATATAAATATGAAAAATTTCTCCATTGATAGATACTAGTATGAATACTATTGAAGTAGATATCAAACCTTTGTCTTGGCCAATACTTAGCCAGTTATCTGGGCACAAGGCCCCAGGTTCGCGGTACCCCGCACCTATTTCCCTTGTTCCTTTATATGCATCTTGCAGCCAAAGAACTTCAGTGATCTTCACTTAATGATTTTACTAGTGAGAACCTAGCAGGGGTTCGAAAACTTTGCAATTAATAAATGAAAAAAAAAAAAAAGGTTTTTTCCACTGCCAGATACTTATCTCTTTTCCCCTTTTGCTTTTCCCGTCCATTATGGCTTTTTGGTTTTATACTTAGACGTCTTTCTATGATGGGTGGTTGCAGGGTTCGTGCGCTGACATATCTTCATCTTCATCTGTATCTTCACATGACGAATTTGACCGACCGTTGTACCTTTCCATACCTAGACAAGTTTATGGCAGCGGTTGTCGGATTAATGCATATGAACTGGCCTTTTCTTCTTCCCGCTTGTTATTTATTTCTGGATATATACTTAGTGCCCTTTCTATGGTATCTGGTTCCATAGTTGGCGGGCTGACATGTCTTAATCTCCATCTATATCCTCACATGATGGATTGGAACGACCGTTGTTCCTTTCCATAGCCAATTTTAAGGCCGCTGTTGTGGGGTCGATGCTTGTGAACCTAGCTGCTTTTCGTTTTGGTATATATATATTGCACTCAAAACATTCGTGGTCTACAATTCCACTGTGGGTTCCTCGTATACATTAAATTCGTTCAAAGTATCTGTTGCTACTTTCCATCCCCAACAACTTCACATCCTTATTGATATACATGAACAATGCTCTTACTAGTGACAAGTGGACACAGTGGCACGAAAGATACTTATGTGTTATTCAATTTATGCCTTAACTGATGAGAACTCAGCAGGGATTCGAAAGCATTTGCATTAATAATCAAAGACTAGATGTTCTTCGGTGAGATACTTTTACCTTGTCTTCTTCCCGTGTGTTATCGATTTCTAGTTATATACTTAGTCACGTTTATATGATCGCGGGTTCCAAAGTTGGCGTGTTGACATATCTTCATCTCCATCTATATCCTCACATGGTGAATTGGACCACCCGTTGTTCCTTTTCATACTTATTGAATTTTATGCCCACGCTTGCCGAGTTGGCACAATTCAACTCTCCTGCTTCTTGTTCTGTCATCTACATCTACCACTCAAAATTTTCATGATCTACAATTCCACTGCGAACTTTTCCGTCATTTTTCCCTTATTTTCTTCCCGTGTATTATGGGACTATAAAATATGGACATGATATTTTATAGAGCCTGTACGGATTTCGCATTCCATACCTAGCGACATTTTGGATCGTGGGTTCTCGGATGGGCAAGCTCAAAATTGGGCCTCCATTGTTCCGTGCCCTACAAATAGCACCCAGAATTCTGCGATGTACAAATTGACAAGCAAACCTGTGGACTGGCAAACTGAACATTGCACTTCTATTGTTCCATGTCCTCCAAACAGCGCTCCCAGATTCATGATATAGAAATTGACACATGGAATGCAAGGCTGGCGAGGTTGATATTGCTATTGTTTACGAATGCTAATCCCTATGAAGTATCTAATAGTATCCAAAAAATTAATTTTAATACTAAATTAGCTCTTAGTAGTGGCAATTGGACACAAAGGTACAAAATAGTTGGGATTGCATGCTCCGCAATATACAAATTGACTACCGGATTCCGACATCGTCTGTTCTTTTGTGTTATAGATTATGCATTCAAATGTTCGGAGCGATACAATTAGAACGTCGGGGCCTTGCGTCTTCTGCAGACACCTTCACAACCTGTTTTGGATCCTCTTGTTGCCAGATTCATGAAATGTGCAACCCCAACGTTAGCGGGTTGACTTATCTTTATCTCCATCTATATAATCACACGACGAATCCGATCAACCGTTGTTGCTTTTCATACTTGGCCAATTTTATGTCGATGGTTGTCGAGTTGGCGCCAATTTCATCTCCAGCTATATCCTCACATGGCAAATTGGACCGCCCATTATTCCTCTTCATACTTAGTGAATCTTATGCCCGTGGTTGTTGGGTTGGTGCAATTGAACTATGTTCCTTTTTGTTCTGTTATATACATCTTCCACTCAAAATTTGTGCAATCCCAATTGTTCCGTACCTCTGTGTCTAGTTGTCAGTACTAAGAGCTAATTTAGTATTCAAAATCATTTTTTAGACATTATTATATACTTTATAGGGATTAACATTCGTAAACATTGTCAATCTCCACCCTTCCAGCCTTGCATTCCATTTGTCAATTTCTATATTGTGAAACTAGGAGCGATGTTTGGAGGAGACGAAACAATAGAAGTGCAATGTTCAGTTCACAGGTCCACTTGTCAATTTGTATATAGCGGAATTATGGGTGCTATTTGTAGGTGATGGAACAATGGAGGCCCAATTTTGAGCCCACCTGCCCTAGAACCCGCAATCCAAAATTTCACAATATAAAAATTGACTACCAGATTCTGACATCGTCTTCTCTTCCGTGTTACGGATTACACATTCAAATGTTTGGAGTGATACAATTAGAACGTCGAGGCCTCGCTTCTTCTGCAGACACCTTTGCAGAATGTTTTGGATCCTCCTGTTGTCGGGTTCACAAATTATGCAACCCCAGCATTGGCGGGTTCACATATCTTTATCTCCATCTATATAATCATACGACAAATCCGACCGACCGTTGTTTCTTTCCATACTTGGCCAATTTTATGTCCACGATTGTCGGGTTGGTGCCAATTTCATCTCCATCTATATCTTCACATGGTGAATTGGACCGCCCGTTGTTCCTTTTCATAACTTAGTGAATTTTATGCTCGTGGTTGTCGAGTTGGTTCAATTGAATTATGTTCCTTTTTGTTCATTTATATACATCTTCCACTCAAAATTTGTCAAATCCCAACTGTTTCGTACCTCTATGTCCAGTTTTCACTAATAAGAGCTAATGTAGTATTCAAAATAATTTTTTAGATACTGTTAGATACTTCATATGGACTAGCATCCGTAAACAATGGCAATCTCCACCCCGCCAGCCCTGCATTCCGTGTGTCAATTTCTATATTGCGAAATCGGGAGCGTTGTTTGGAGGACACAGAACAATAGAAGTGCAATGTTGAGTCCGTCAGTTCGCAGGTCCACTTGTCAATTTGTATATCGTGGAATTCGAGGTGCTATTTGTAGGGCACAGAACAATGGTGGCCCAATTTTGAGCCCGCCCACCCGAGAACCTGCGATCCAAAATGTCACTACGTATGGAATGTGGAATCCGTACATGCTCTATAAAATATCATGTCCATATTTTATAGTCCCATAATACATGGGAAGAAAATAAGGGAAAAAGGACGGAGAAGTTCGCAGTGGAATTGTAGATCACGAAAATTTTGAGTGGTACATGTAGATGATGGAACAAGAAGCAGAAGAGTTGAATTGCACCAACTCCGCAACCGTGGGCATAAAATTCACTAAGTATGAAAAGGAACAATGGGCGATCCAATTCGCCATACGAGGATATAGATGGAGATGAATATATGTCAACACGCCAACGTTGGAACCTGCAATCATAGAAACACGACTAAGTATATAACTAGACTACCGAATACAAATTGACTACTAGATTCCGACATCATCCACTCATCCATGCTACAGATTATGCATTCAAATGTTCAGAGTGATACAATTAGAACGTCGGGGCCTTGCATCTTCTGCAGACACCTTCGCAGCCTGTTTTGGATCCTCTTGTTGCTGGGTTCACGAAATGTGAAACCCTAGCATTGGTGGGTTGACATATATTTATCTCCATCTATATAATCACATGATGAATCTAACTGACCGTTATTGCTTTCTAGACTTTGCCAATTTTATGTCCACGGTTGTCGGGTTGGCCCCAATTTCATCTCCATATATATCCTCGCATGGAGAATTGGACCACCTGTTGTTCCTTTTTATACTTAACAAATTTTATACCCTTGGTTTTCGAGTTGGTGTAATTGAACTCCGTTCCTTTTTGTTCTGTTATATACATCTTCCACTCAAAATTTTCATGATCTAGAAATCCACTGCTAAGTACTTCGTCCTTTTTCCATTTTTTTATTTCCATGTATTATGGGACTATAATGTATGGACATGATATCTTATAGAGCATGTACGGATTTTTCATTCCATACCTAGCGACATTTTAGATCGCGGGTTCTCGGGCGAGCGGGCTCAAAATTGGGCCTCCATTGTTGTGTGTCTTAAAAATAGCACCCAAAATTCCGTGATATAGAAATTGACAAGCGGGCCTGCGGACTGGCTGACTAAACATTGCACTTCTATTTTTCTGTGTCCTCCTAATAGCGCTTCTAGTTCCACGATATACAAATTGACACACAGAATGCAGGGTTGGCGAGGTGGAGATTGCCATTATTTACGGATGCTAATACCTATGAAGTATCTACTAGTATCTAAAAAATTATTTTCAATACTAAATTAGCTCTTAGTAGTGACAAATGGACACAAAGGTATGAAATAGGTGGCATCACACCCTGCGCAATATACAAATTGGATACCGCATTCTGACATCGTCCTCTCTTCACTCTACCATGGCTCACAAATATTTCAAAGTATCTCTTGCTGCCTTCCATCCCCACTAACTTCCTATCCTTCTAGCTGTCCTACCATACCCTCTTCGTTGTTACACGCATTGCACTAAAAAAGTTCTGATACATACAATTTGACCCTCGCGCCCTCACCTTCAATGGTTGTACCTTGCAACCCTATTTTGTAGTTGTTTTTTTCCCATCCTCGCGACCTCCGTACTTTCTTACTATGCAATTAAAAACCTTTCATGCTAACATGTGACCATGCAGGAACTGTCAACATTGTCATTAATGGGCGAAACGATCGAGGAGATCTCCCATTATTACGCATTAAACCAACATGTGTGGAGAGTCATTTTGTCCCTTCCGATTGTTCATCTCGAACACGCGTTGTTGTATTGGGATGCTCAAGAAATCTACAATGCTTAATTATTGATTGCAATATCTGCCATGTTCACATTTTCTATGTATGCAATTACTAGTTTTTAATGTTAACAATGCATCATGCAACAACTATCCAAATTGTCATTAATCAACAAAAATCTCGAGGACATTTCCCATTTATATGCTTTGGACCAAAATTTGCGCAGGCTTATATTATCCCTTCCAACTTTTCATTTCATTCATCATCTGGAGCAAACAAACATTCTTGTAGACTTATGGCAGCAGGTCGACAACAGTTTTGTGGAGATACAGTAAATATGTTCACACACAAGGACCATAAATTCCAATGGTCCAAGGCATACTTTTACTATTCATCCCATTCTGCCCAAAACGAAGTCATTTGGACCTCTGGAATCGCTCGTGCAGGCTGCATCCCTGAGATTTTTTATTGTAAGGAGGTGGTCTCTTGGTGCACTGAAAAATATATTCCAGGCCAAAGAATTATTCCATTGTGTGACCATTCTTTTGTTTCTTTGTCACCTCAGGTCTTTCGCGAGATGTTAAAATTGTCAAATCCAACATTGACATTCAGAGGAAAAGACTACAAACAATTTCTAGAAAAACATGATAATAGGATGGACATCTTAGCTGACTTCCTTGAAGACCTGACAACAGTTCTTGAAGATATCACAAGGTTGCAAGTAAGTTCCTTTAGAAATCCATTTCAGAAAATTGCTTGGTTGTTTACAAGAATAATGGGACAGGCATCCACGGCAAGAATTTCCCATATAATTATTTATATTTTGTATTTCACAGTCAAGGAACAATACATTTTCGATTGGGGGAAGATAATTTCCATTGAGCTTTATTCCTAGTTGTCACAATTCAAAGAATGGAATAAATTTTATATGTCATCCTACTTAATTTTCGCAATTGTGCATTGTTGCCCGTTTCCAAAATTTTCTCTTTTCAATAAAATAAACTGTGGATTCGACCCAGTAACATTCTAGTTCAAGGCCCTATGGAGGCACAAGGCCTCCCATTGTTTTTATGAAGTTTTTAATGGCTTTGTCTCAGTTTTCAAAGATTTACTGTTAGGCAAGGATTCTCTGCGGATGTTTGGCCACGCAACCAAGTTTTTGAACAGGAAGGGCACACTTGAGAAAGAGGAAAATCACAGTGTACTCATGGTCTTTGGCTCTAAGGAAAATCCTTCCTTCCTTCCATGCCACATCACAAACAAGATGTTTGTTGTAGAACTAGCAAGGTAATACAACCACTGGTTGCATTTTTTCCATGACAAGAAAAAAAAAAATAGCTCATTCCTCTGCCCTAGAAAGTCGGAGACTTTGTGTGTAGAAACATCAACAAGATTGACGATTTTGCCCCCCATTTCAAGAAATTGAACCTAACATACGCAGGAAGGCTAAAAGGGTTCGACCGTGGTGGCATTTTTCAAGAACATTTACTGGTTGTTGGCTTTAACACCTCTTTTATCAATAGACAACTGAGCCAAGACAGGACCAGTGTCGAAAAAAATCATGCTTCTGCCGATTACGATGCAGAGACATTGCAAAGCGCGACTGAATTGTACAGACAAAATGGAAAAGTATCTAGTGAGAAGAGTACACAGTCCCCCACCAACACTCCCTAGAGCACGACATCATGGAGCATTGCTTTGACGGTCCACCCCAGTAAGAAAGCAAGATTGAAATCTTCGAGCAGAGGAGGAGATAAGAACCCCCTCGCATAAATATTGATAGTTCTCACAAAATTCCACTGGCGAAGAAGAGAAAAAACAATGCAGGGCAGTCAGAAGAACCCGAAATTGAAAGTGGAAAACTACAACTTGAAATTGAAACTGAACACATGCATAAAATTGGGTCGTCCACGGTGGAAATATATGAGACTGACTTTTTTAACGTAGATGAATCCTTCGTAATCCAGAGCGTTATTTTTGATAGCCAATCTAAAAGTATGGTCATTGAAAATAAAGATGTAACAAACAGGAAAGGAAAATCTCACACAAAGATTAACTTTAGGGAAATGCAGTTGTCCCAAATATCCTCATTTCACCAGGTAACCGGTGAAATTCTTCGTGATTCCATTGGAGGAATTGAGACCAAAAATTCCAATATGAAAGACTGCCTCAACGAATATGAGCAGGATTTCATTGCAACCCCAGAATTTTTTAGTCCTTTGGTAAAAATCCTGACTTCTACCACTACAGCCAAGATGAAAGAATCCTCTACCCTCCTTGCTTTCTCTAGAGCCCTTGTAAATAATAACATCAACAGAAGAATGCATCTATTTAATGAATCCTGGGAAACATCACAAAATTTAGTTTTCTTCATAAAGAAGGCCAATGATTTCCTGCAACATTTATAGGCAAATTTAAGAAATGAACAACATTTATGTGATCAGGTACTGGCCCCTTTTGCCAACTATGTCGTCAACACATCAGAACTGAAAAGAGGACAAGAGAAACTCCCCTCGCCAAAGCGGACCAAAAAAGTAAAAGTATGTTAGCAAAAGAAAGTTGACAACCTGGAGCTCATTGTCAAATCATGTAAACAAGTCATATCAGAAAATGAATATTTATTCACAAGCCTACTGCAAATGGACTTAGCAGGAACTACCAACGAGGTTCAAGATCAAAACTTAATTCTCAAATCATTGTCAATCACCAAAGAAGCCTTCCAGGAACAAGTTGATATTTTAAATGGGTTGTCTTTCGAAAAGTTTTACGGCATAATTGAACATCGTATAGATGAGAACGAACGTTGGGTACTGGACTATGTGGCACACAATGAAGAAATTGAACAGAGTCTGCATAGTATTTCAATGGATCTAAGGAAATTAGAAAATGACCTTTACGACATAGAAATCTGAGATGAAATCAACACAGCCCCCATGAAAAGCCACATCGAAGAAGGGTTCCAACATAGAATGGACAACCTCGTCCAGGAAGGGAAACAACTGATGAACAGGGATCCACTGACCATTGACAACAGCAACAAAAACACATCGGCTTCATAGTAAGTCTATACTGGCATATTGTTTTCTTTATCAATCCACTTTAAGTCTATACTGTCATCTTGTTTTTTTTATCAATCCACTTATGACCTCTTTAAATAGAAAACTGTAACCAAAGACTCATAACTTCCAATTTCTTCTTTTCAAGTCTTCCTCTCTACCGTCGCCCACTTCTTCTTGTGACGTTCCTAATTCTTGTACTTATTTCTTTTTAGAGTCCGCGGCAACCCCAATCTCAATCTATATGATAAATGCATTTAAATTTCCAGAAACATATAACAGACATTATTAATTTTTGATAAATTCCAAAGAAAACTGATTCGACAATGCCTTTATTGTATACTAAATTTTAGGTTTCCAAGAACCTTTCTTGTTTGTTCCAAGGAAAACTAATTTGGATCTGCTACATTTCTTGTGTCCTATTTTATGCTAATTTTTTTGTCTTTAACGACATTGTTACTATTCTATTGTATGCTAACTTTTTGGGTGTCCAGGAACCTATACTTTGATATATTTCGATTTCTCTTCTGTCCAGAACCCTTTGCTTTTGAGAAAACTAGTTCGGGAATGCTAATTTCTTTCCGTTTTCCTCCACGAAACTATGTAACAGACGTTATTACTATTCTATTGTATTCTCTTAAATGTTGATGTAATTTCTAGAGATATGTAATAGACATTATTTATTTTATAATAAGTTTCTATAGTTTGCAAGTCCACTTGTCAATTTGTCTATCACAGAACTCTTGGTCTTGTTTTTAGGGCATGGAACAACAGAGGCCCATTTTTGAGCCCACCAGCCTGAGAACCCGCGATCCAAAAACTGCCTAAGTATGGAATCAGGGCTCCATGTATGCTCTATAAAATGTGTGCAAAAAAACTAATTCACCAATGTCATATTTTTTTTGTCCAAGAAAAGCCTTAGTTTTAAAGCAGACTAAATGTAACACACGTTATTACTATTATGTTATATGCTTTTAAATGTTCATGTAATTTCCACAGATATGTAACATAAATTATTAATTTCTGGTAAATTTGTAGAGTCTACAACTCCGCGTCTCATTTTGTATATCGTAGAACTGTCGATGCTATTTGTAGGGCATGAAACATCAGAGGCCCAATTTTGAGCCCACCATCCCAAGAACCCGCGAATGAGGGCATAAGTTTCTATAGTTCGCAAATCCGGTTGTCAATTTGTATGTCGCAGAACTCTCGGTGCTATTTCTAGGGCATGAAACAACAGAGGGCCATTTTTTAGCCTGGGAACCCGCGATCCAAAAATTCCCTAAGTATGGAATGAGGGCTTCGTGCATGCTCTATAAAACGTGTGCAAAGAAAACTAATTCGACAATCCTATATTTTTTTTGTCCAATAAAATCCTTAGTTTTAAAGAAAACTAAATGTAACACACGTTATTACTATTCTATTATATGCTTTTAAATGTTCATGCGATTTCCATAAATATGTAACAGAAATTATTAATTTCTGGTAAAATTGTAGATTCTGCAACTCTGCATCTCATTTTGTATATTGTGGAACTGTCGGTGCTATTTGTACGGCACAGAACATCAGAGGCCCAATTTTGAGCCCGCCAGTCCGAGAACACGTGATCCAAAAAATGGCTAAGTATCCAATGAGGGCATAAGTTTCTATAGTTCACAAGTCCGCTTGTCAATTTGTACGTCGCGGAACTCTCGGTGCTATTTCTAGGGCACAGAACAACAAATGACCATTTTTTAGCTCGCCAGCCCGAGAAACCGTGATCCAAAAACTGCCTATGTAAGGAATGAGGGCTCTGTGCATGCTCTATAAAACGTGCGTAAAGAAAACTAATTCGGCAATGCTATATTTGTTTGTCCAAGAAAAGCCTTAGTTTTAAAGAAAACTAAATGTAACACACATTATTACTATTCTATTATATGCTTTTAAATGTTCATGTAATTTCCAGAGATATGTAACAGACATTATTAATTTCTGGTAAATTTGTAGAGTCTGCAACTTTGCGTATCATTTTGTATATCGTGGAACTGTCGGTGTTATTTGTAGGGCACGAAAAATCAAAGGCCCAATTTTGAGCCCGCCAGCCCGAGAACCCGCGATCCAAAAATTGGCTAAGTATCCAATGAGGGCTCCATGCATGCTCTATAAAATCTCATCCCCGTACTTTATAAAAGTACAAATTTCATATGTATAAAAATAAATATCTAATTTACTAAAGGTATATATTTTGTATGTATAATTTATTAATTTCTAATAAATTTCTATAGTCTGCAACTCCGCTTCTCAATTTCGCCCAATTTTGAGCTCGTCGACCCAACAATCCGCGATCCATTATAAAAGTACATATTTCATATATATAAAGCTAAATATCTACTTTATAAAATTACATTTTTGGTATGTATAGTTTATGTTGTCCAGGAACCTTTGTTTTAAAGATAACTAATTTGGTAATGCTAAATTTTTTGTGTCCAACAAGCTTTCAAATGTTGATAATTTTTTATATTTTTCAGGAAGAACTAATTCGGGAATACTATGTTCTGCATGCAAACCACATGTATTTCAAATTTCTAGCCACGTGTATGTAGTAGGTCGTATTTACTCCCACCCCAACCTGGCAGGGACTACGCTGCCATGCATCACTTGTTTACTTCTCACTTCCAGTTTTCCTTTTTCATTTTCTGCATACTTTTATTTGTGCATCTTTTTATATTCTTGTATACTAGTCTTATTGTTGCTGCTTTTTTTAATTTTTACATATTGAATTGTGGATCATAACTGTTCTTATTAATTCCAAGGCAACATAACATCCCTCATTCTCTCTCCATTGTTGTTAGGATGGACCTTCTTCTTCCTGTTAACTAGTGCTCTTTGCTTCCCAAGCAGAAGACTCCACATGTAAAATTTGTGTAGTATAATGATTATTCAAAAAATGGATGATGTGGAGTATTATATATGTTAGAATTGTGATAATAAGAAAAATTGATAAATGGTGGTAGTTCATGTTACAGTAGTAGTTATGTTGTATAAGATATATATCTGCTTAGTCCTAGATATAAGGACTCCATGGTATTGGGTAACCCATCATATTTTTCCATGGGATTATATATGATGAAGTATATTTAAAGATTTGAATTACTCCATTGTAAAATACCTCAAGTAGCTTAGTGTTTTGGTCTTGTTGGATAAAGTAATGAATGGGTTTGGGAAAGGTAACCCTAAGAGGCATCCTTAAGAGGTATTAGGAAAGTTTTATAAGCCATATGTGAGAAGATTGTAACCTTTCCCTCTAAGCAATTAAAATATCCAGTGAATGCTTTTTTAACACATTGTCAAGATTTTATCACTTATTTCAGGTATTGGTAAAGAAACACAGTTAAAAACTTGGTGTCCATTATCCCAAGAAGTTTCAAATCCAAATTGCATGTCAAATTTGACAGTTACCACAACTCCTATCCCTATTTTGACATGTTTAACAAATGGATGATGTGGAGTATTATATATGTTGGAATTGTGATAACAATCAAAACTATAAATGGTGGTAGTTCTTAAAAATGGCAAAACTGATAAATAAGTTTGATATGGGAAGATTGTAATCTTTACCTATGAATAATAAGAACACGAAGAAGATATACTGACCCCATGGTATTGGGTAACCCATCATATTTTTCCATGGGATTATGTGATGAATCATATTTAAAGGTAATAAATGGGTTTGGGCAAGGTAACCCTAGGAGGCATCCTTAAGAGGCATTAGGAAAGTTTTATAAGCCATATGTGAGAAGATTGTAACCTTTACTTCTAAGCAATTAAAATAACAGTAAATGCTATTTAACACATTGTCAAGATTTTATCAAGTATCTCACATATTGGTAAAGAAACAAAGTTAAAAGTTTGGTGTCCATTAAAATCCCATCAATGATTAATGATTAAAAGGCCCTAAATCTGGCCATTTTTAATAGATGTACTCCCCTTTGCCTAAAAAAAAATAATCTGATTCAAATGACGCAAAGTTGAAATTTCAAATCCGAATAACAGTTACCACAACTCCTATGCCTACACAACTCTTATGCCTATTTTGACATATTTAACAAAGATTGTTGACGGTAAAGGGAGTAACCCTTAGTCAACGGCACTTTCAGAATTTTATTGAACAATGAAACCACTTATGAATGACATTCTGAAGCAAACCAATCCTTTTGTATTACTCATTCCGAAGCTTCAAACTCCGGAACAGGGAATGGGAATTGTCCCCACAAATCCCAACTTGTGTGAAAGCGTGGATGGAAAAAGAGAAGTCACGAGGTCCCTCTCGGATAAATCCTGTTGTGCAAGTTGGGTGCATATCCAATATAGTATATGCAATTGAGACGGTTTCCTCATAATATATAGGTGGACGGTGGACCCTCTTATGGAGCATAGGATTAACTACCAATCCGAATAACCAATCCTTTTGTCTTACTCATTCAGAAGCTTCAAACTACGGAACAGGGAATGGACCCCACAAATCCCAACTTGAGTGAAAGCGTGGAGGGAAGGAGGGAAGTCACGAGGTCCCGCTCTGATAAATCCTGTTGTGCAAGTTGGGTGCATATCCAATATAGTATATGCAATTGAAACGGTTTCCTCATAATATATGTGGACGGTGGACCCTCTTATCCAGCATAAGGTTAACTATAAGCGAACTGACACAGGCTGCCCCCCAAACTTGGTTACAAATCTGAATCTTGCTGTGCTCCCACTTGTTGCACTATGCCAAGAGTTGGCCCATGGAGCAGGGAGGGACAGGCACTGGCTGGTACAAAGGGAGGCGCGCGTTTTTAGTATGCTATCTTTCTATTTGCCATACAAGTGGCGGTGATGCTTATGTATG
>JASDQU010100606.1:528978-550289 GCA_032191745.1 Picea mariana | reverse complement strand
CGCTGCCCAGTCTCTCGAGCCCTTGAAAGTTATTTTCCCTAGATCTCGCCAAAATCCAATCCTTGAACTGACCTTCCTCCCACTCCTGCTGTCTTCCGTTCTCTGAGAAGCCCGTGAAAGAAGAGGTGAATTCTTCCGTCATAGCGCTGCCCACTTCATTGTCTTGCTTGTGTTCAGTGGAGTAGTCAGCCTTCATTGCCTTGTTCGTTGTCCTCTTTTGAGCTTCATCTGCAGCGGACTGATCTTGGCGGCTGAGATCATCACAGCCAGGGCTGGATGGAGAGGTATTCTTATTGCTACAAATAGTAGAACTCATTTCAGCGTCCATAGGGCAGTACGCCAAGCTTAGCACCGAACTCGGACAATCTATCTCCGACTGCCACAGAATGGTTGGAGCAACGGACCTCTTGGCTCGGTCATGCACGTTAATCGTAACACACAAACTTGAATCTTTAGAGCGCAATGCGGTTCTCTCATTGAAGACTGCGATATATAAATTAATGATGGGGACTCATGTACTCACAAACCTTGCAGGCTAAAGCCATCAGGAGCCATAGACACCGCAGTTCTGGATGTCATGTCTGATCTCTCGATTAGAGAATATAATGTTATATTCTTTTGAAGACAATAATTGAGCATCGGAGATTCTTTGAAAAGTGTGTAATAATAACAAGGAAACTAAAAGGGCTCATCCTCCATTGTTTCAGAGGATATTTTAGATGGAGGGAAATACATACAAAAACTACATAAACATCACCGCCATTTGTATGGTAAAGAGAAAGACAGCATATTAAAAACGCGCGTCTCCCTTCGTACCAGTCAGTGCCTGTCCCTGCTCCATGGGCCAACTCTTGGCATAGTGCAACAAGTGGGAGCACAGCAAGATTCAGATTTGTAACCAAGTTTGGGGGCCAGCCTGTGCCAGTTCGCTTGTAGTTAATCCTATGCTCCATAAGAGGGTCCACCGTCCACCTATATATTATAAGGAAACCGTCTCAATTGCATATACTATAT
This sequence comes from Picea mariana, assembly GCA_032191745.1. Lineage (NCBI taxonomy): Eukaryota > Viridiplantae > Streptophyta > Pinopsida > Pinales > Pinaceae > Picea > Picea mariana. Next base: position 549,275 of record JASDQU010100606.1, on the reverse strand, counting down.
TGGATATGCACCCAACTTGCACAACAGGATTTATCCGAGCGGGACCTCGTGACTTCCCTCTTTCCATCCACGCTTTCACTCAAGTTGGGATTTGTGGGGACAATTCCCATTCCCTGTTCCGGAGTTTGAAGCTTCCGAATGAGTAAGACAAAAGGATTGGTTTGCTTCAGAGTGTCATTCATAAGTGGCTCCATTGTTCAATAAAATTGTGAAAGTGCCGCTGACTAAGGGTTACTCCCTTTTACCATCAACAATCTTTGTTAAATATGTCAAAATAGGCATAAGAGTTGTGGTAATTGTCAAATTTGATGAGTTATTCGGATTTGAAATTTCAAATTGGGTCATTTTAATCAGATTATTACCAATATGTGAGATATCTATAAAATCTTGAATGTGTTAAAGAAGCATTCACTATATTTTAATTGCTTATAAATAAAGGTTACAATCTTCTCACATCTGGTTTATAAAACTTTCCTATATTTTAATTGCTTAGAAATAAAGGTTACAATCTTCTCACATCTGGCTTACAAAACTTTCCTAATGCCTCTTAAGGATGCCTCCTAGGGTTACCTTGCCCAAACTCATTCATTACCTTATCCAAAGAGACCAAAACACCAAGTGACTTGAGATATTTTACAATGGAATAATTAAAACCTTTAAATATGATTCCACATATAATCAAAATATAATGGATTACCCAATACCATGGCATCCGTACTATTATTACTCCTGGGTAAAGATTGCAATCTTCCCATATCAAACTTACAAAACTCATAAATTGAATCGTGTAAGACTCCACACGTTTATTTTAATTGGTTATGGGGTCGACCATGGACAGAGTTTCACTGAGTGTAGAATTGAACGTACCAATATCAGACTTTGTGACTGAATGTGGAATTGAACGTACCAATATCATCCCATATGACGACTCGGGGATACAATTTTTTTTTTATCGTATTTAATAGTTTATATCGTAATAGTTGTTCGATACATTTATTGTCGTACTGTTTGAAGTTGATTGATTTTTTCTTAGTAAATTTTATGTAAAAGTATTTGTAGGAAATTTTGGGATGATAGCATTTTCTCTAAATTTGAAATAATAGGTTATTTATCAAACGTACTAAATTTACGTGCGAAAATATTTATGGAAAATTTTGATATGATATGATTTTTTTTATCCTAGATCGAGAAATGGAAAAAAATTAAGTAACATGTGTTTTTATGACCATCATATTTAATGAGAGAATAGATGATGAAAAAACAAATAATATAGTAACATATGTTTTTATGACCATCATATTTAGTGAGAGAATAGATAATGAAAATACAAATAATATAAATAAGTGAATGGCTTAGTAATATTTTCCAAGTATATAGCAAAAATAAAAGATGTGTACATTTTTTAATCCTAGATATCATTTAAAGTTATTTGCTACACACATATTGAATCATAATTTGTTATGAAAATAAAATAAATCTGAAAATAACTTTTAACATACCCTTGAAGCAAGGGAAAGAGAATGCCCAAGTGAATTAGAATAGTTATGTTGTTCAAAGGTTAGGAGATTTGTTTTTTTTTTTTGAAAAATTTATATTAGAAAGGTGTCTTCTAGTTGGGTAAATTTTAATGCACATACTATAGAAAATGATGTCCATAATATAGATTTCAAGAACAATACAATAATAAAAAATACACACTAACATTATCAAGAGGAACATAAACTTTTTTTTTTAATTATTATAAAAGAATGTTGATGTCAAAAATCAAAGTGCACACTTATCACAAGCTCACAAAAACCATTTAGGAGATGGATCTCAAACCCTGATATTAAACATATATGTATCCATATACTTCATCATGAGTTTGTGAATTCTTTTATTCATAGTTGCAGCCACACGACAAATGTGAAACCATTATGATAAGTGAAGTGAATGTAACATCAACCTATGAATTGAAGGCACAAAAATTTCTCCTTATTTCACCTTAGTTGTCCGTCTCAATTGTTGTTCGACCAAGATGTGTTATGGCAATAACAAAATCAGTTTGAAAAGAAGATGTGCTCGCTGCAAAGTTATTCACAATACTTGAAGAAAGAGAGCCAGTAAATATGATTTCATCTGAAGTGAATAGCTCTTCATGAGATTGTAGATCCTGGTAGTAAAGATTATCAAATTGTGTGGGAGTTAGTGGATCCATGATTACTACGACACTAGTATCTACACCGATGGAACAATTTTGTTGCAGTTGCATGGCATAAGAAGGATCCATAGTGGGATCAACTTGACTCAAGGATGAAAAATTCAAAATTATGTTTGAAAACCCGTTGCAATGATAAAGTCCTATAGTATGAGCTCCTTAACAAGACAAAGAAATACAATTATTAGTATGTAAATTACTTAAGATTACATGTTAACTATACAACTTCTCACAATGTTGATGCTAAAACTTGATCCGAGACATTGAAATCTACATGCTTATGAACCTATAACATGCTTATAAGTAAAAAAAAATTACATGAAAGATCAATTATAAAATTTTGGATCGGAAATGGAAATTTTGGATTAGAATTATAAAATGAAATTTTTGGAACAGATTTGTTGCCATTGTCAACATCTTAAAATACACACATTTACGCTGCAATACTTTTTGAGCGGCCTATATGCATTGTTAGTATATAGTGTTGATATATTATCATATGTACGTATATTGTGTATAGTTGTGTGATATTAATAATATATTGTAATTTGTGATATATATGTGTGTGGGGGTGATTATATGTATAAATGTAATAACATAAATCTGTGGTATATATAATAATAAGTATAATGTATATGTTATTTTATATATGTGTGTGTACGATACGTATATATTATATGTATTTTATGGCATTCCTATGTTTCATACATGTAATTGATTGTGTTGTAGTGGTCTTGTGGCACTCTATTCCTTCTTACTTTTGTACCAGAATAGTAGTCTCTACACTATCAAAAAACAACAACAATGTGTGAACTCTCAACGCACAACATATTCTCTTAAGCATCCATATGAAACAATGTAAATCCCTGTGTGAAATGGATTTATTCCTAAAAAAATCCTCAAAACCTCCATTCTCTATTTCTCAAATTTGCATATAAAAAGACCATGTTTTTTCCCATGGAAATGTGTTGCACATATCGCAAAGTATGCATGTCATTGAATATTTTTTTAAATTTGAGAAAGTCAAAACAACATTGGTCAACATGAACTTAAAATTCCTCCATTCATATCATTAAAAACAAACTCAAACAAACGCCAAAATCACACAAATTCTAAGAAAATCAAAATATATTCTCAGATTCAAAATGAAAAATATTCTTGGCAAAGCAACCTACATTCCACATTCTTGTCATTAGCAAAGCAAACTAACATTGTTAGCACAGAGTAATCAACGTACTTAGTTTACAACGGAATTTTACCCATGTTTGCAGTTCTCCTTGAAAATGAGTAGTGTATTTAAAGCCAAATTCTCACTTCTACCATGGATTCATAGATTCCATCATATGTAGTATGGATAATAAGCTATTGGGCCTATTTGTTTTAGATTTTATGGCCAATAAAGCTTTGTGAGAAACCCTTTAAAGAAAAGAGAGCATTCAATTGGTCCAAATCGAAGGTCGATGGAGGAATATTGGTTGCCAATTCAAATGCTAGAGATATCAATACAAATCTACGACCTAACTCCACATTTAAGCAAAGAAAAAAAATGTGTGTGTAGTTAAATTTAGACTCTGATATAAAACTATGAAATAGGTATGATAGGTGTAACGTCAACCATTCTTACTATAGGTACTATTTAACTAAGAAATATGTCTATGTCCTAGTTGGTTTCCAAGAAGGGAAGAAACCACGAGAATGTGCACTACCTACCCGCAGAGGCACAAAGGAAGTGCAAGATGAATTCATTGTTAATACCATCAATTCATCCATCGCGCATCCACCGTTAATTTCATTAATTTATTTGTTGATACTGATTAATTTCCCTACACTCCCAACATCAATTGAGGACAAAATACTATCTTACTATTCAATCCATTATCAAATAAAAGCATAACCTGATCACAACTTAGTGTTGACGTTGGTTTCCACTGGAAGGGACTCTGCAGGTATGCATCCTCTATTTCTATTCCAATAAGATGTAAATGAAGGAAGGTGGTGTATATTAAAAAAATGGAGGAACTTATTACAATAGCCTTCAAGAATTCACACTCCACCAAGGAAAAAGAGAAAACAAGGCAACGTTTAATATATATTAAAAAATAGAGGACCTTACTACAAAAGATTTCAAGAATTCACTCTCCACCATGACAAACAGGAAGATAATGAAAAATTAAGAACACACAAAGGTCAAACAATGATATCAATAGTTTGATATATGAAGTTTCACTGGAAAGTTTGAATGGAAACTTCTCTCCCTAACTTGTGTTCTCACAACTATTAAATTTTTATATTATTATATATAGAGTTGAATTTTCCTGGACTTTATAGTAATTTAGGTTATGATTAATAAATTTTGTCAATGTTATGCAAAAACAAATAGTTATTTTGATATAAAATTTAAAATATTTTGTGCTTACCAATATTGTAAAGTTGGCTTTACCTTGTAATGTTTTGATTATTAAAAAGTTTAGAACAAAAGGAAATATTTTTGTTCATGTAATTCACGCCAATATATACAAGGTCTTATTATAAACTTGTGTGGCATAATGGTATATTTTTTAATCAATTGGATTTTTGGGGTTTTGTTTGTATTTCAGTTTTCAACCCTCACAAAATCCCTTGCTTCCATATGCATGAATAAATACTCTCGATAATGTTATCATAACAATATGGAAAATTCATTTATTGAAATATAATGTATCTCACTTAATTTCACATCCAGATAAGTTAATGTATCTCACCTCACCGTGCCACGACTTGTAACAGAGAAAACATGTAACAACAACAACTATAGCCATAATGGTTGTTCGCTAAAGAAATTAATACCTTTGAAAAGCCGCGATCTTTCAAGAATTTTTCAGATTTTTCCCTTTTAAATAGGATGAAACAAGGTTCACTTTGACAGATATAAGGACAAAACACCAAAAATCCTAACGAAAATGCCAAATATATGCATAAACAAACAAGAGTGGGTGGAAATTGGACGAGTGCCAACAACAACATATTTGCTAAGTTGTTGAAATAAAATGAAAAATATATTCAAATATTCTGAAATGACGGCCTCGCTTGGATTGTAATAATAACTATTGAATATCCATACAGCCTTCCCACTTTTGAGCAAAAGCACTCTGCCCTTACAGATCACAATCCTTCCCCCTTTCGAGCAAAAGCACTCCGCCCTTACAGATCGCAAGGATTTGGTAGCATGTTCGAATCTCAGGCAAATGGAGACAATGATGATGTAAATTTTCATTAAATTCATGTTTGTGGATGTAGGAAAAAGTTGCCTATATTGCAAGTTTGTAGTGAAATGATCCAAATTTTTGGATTGACGTCGGGTGCCACTACTAGACTTTCAAAGGCCAACGAGAGTGAGAGTCTTCTGGCAGTTTGGGGTTTGGTTGTATTTTAGAATTGTTGGCAAGAAAGATATGACAGAGGAATGTTTTATTTTTCTTATTTCATCTCTCTATTTGGTTGATGAATACATTTTAAATAAGCTTATTTTATAAGCTTGATTTATTGACATAGATTGTTGTTAAGGTCTATAATAAAATTAGTGACGGAAAGAAAATATTCATGCTAGAAAATATGATTTGATTCTTATCAGTCAAAGAACACCTATAAATGAAGCTGACCTCCAAGAAATTCATAATAATCGGTCCTTTTGAGGATGTATCGAGATAACATAATGCAATATTTCTACCAATCCTTCCATGAACAACACTTTAGTTTATATATTTAGCGGACCTACTAACTACATCCCAGAAAATATGAAGGTTGAGAACAGGGTTTGCACTAAGGCTAACATAACAGCCCTTCAAGTATGATTCTACCATATTCAGACAAAAGTAGGGTATAGCGACAAGGCTTCACCTGGCAATCTTTAAAACCAAACTTCAACTGTATGAATTTCATAGTAGTGAATTGGTTAAATAATGATGCATTGAAACCTAACTTCTATGAATGTCATAGTAGTGAATCAGTTAAATAATGATGCATTGAAACCTAAATTCTAGAAAAAAAATTGATGCATAAAACTGCATCTTTGTCAAAATTCAAAGTCTCCCATTTAAAATTCAATTGTGGCAAAAACGAATATGAAAGACCTTTTCTATAGTCTCGAAGCAGTAATTTTAATCTAGATTTTTCTAAATATAGAAGGTGTCAAACTCAAAGCAATGAAATATATTAAAAAATAAAACTAAGAACCAGCTCGCATATAAAATGATGTAAATTATTGCCAAAGCGAGACAAAAAAAAATGAAGGAAAGTAACACTGGTTATAAAATATTCAAATCTCCATAGAATAAAATAAAATAAATTCCCAATATAGGGTTGTTAATGATGTCAAAATAATAAAGTGAAAATAGAACGAGGCATTGGATTGGAAATTCTTGTTCAGTCCCGTTGGATAGGCTTTTTTCCTTATCTGAATCGCTAAAAAATAGTGGTATGCTGTGATGTTGTGACAGGGACATCATAAACTCAGTTTTCCCCTCCCTCCCTTCTAGCTGTCGAACCCATATGAATAAAATCGCATGAAACTCCATGGGAGTAAGCTAGAGACAAACAAATAGGGATTGGAATTGTTTTTGAAAACAACGGCCATACATGGATGAAAAAGAAACATGGAAGACACTGTTTGGGCTTGGAGTCGGTGAAGAATAGCACACATGGAGAGATGAATCGTCCATCACTGATATATAATTTCTGGGAAGCCACAACTGAAGGTTAAAAATCACAGACAAGGGACTTTCAGTGGTGGATCCCTCAGATGCCAACATGTAATTACACCCCAACTGAAACCACTTCACAGAACTGCTAGTTTCCTCTTATCTGATCATGTGAAAACCATCAAAATCCTTGTAACAATACCATCTCGGAGTTAGAAGTCCCATTGTGTGTTGATGGAAACTAAGGAGATCCATAAAAGGACGTGGCATAGGCACAAGCATAAATGGGAGTCGGACCATTGACATCAAAGCTAGCATCCTCGCCTGTTCGAAAGAAAGTTGTAAGCTATATTTCCCCCCATGCTATCTCCAGCCAAGAAACAATGCTCTAGGTCTGCATGCTGCGAGAGCCACTGTTATTGTCTCTTGCACAAACATCTTTATCCCAATTCATCAAAACAATTTTAAAACCTACATCATTGACGAACACTGCTAGGTTTTGAAGCTCTTCACTCGTCCACATATCATCTGCCCACATATCATCCAACATAAGAAGAAATTTTCTATTCTTTAAATAAGAGCACAACCTCTCTGTTCTCCCTTCAAAATTGGATTTATCTAGAAGTTTCAAGGATAATCTATCGGCAACATAATCTTGCAGATCTAAGATATGGTTTTTGGAGACTGTTACCTTTATGATGGGCTCACATGAATTCCTCACCTTCTCGTTGTCGTTGATGGCATTAAGAAGTCATACCAACACCCCCCATGGCATGGAGAAAAACAAATCTAATTTTTCTACCTTTATTGACCAACCATGTCTCAACACGCTCCATCTGTGTAGATCGCTTTGATTCTGCAACAAAATCAAATTTGGGGTTTTGAATGAGTACTCGGGGGCGTGGGGTAGGGTCCCCATATTCCCCGACAGGAGGAAAATTGCATTGCGCCCTCTGTGACCAGAGTTTAGAAACATCATACTTCCAATCTCTGATACTTTTGTCATTTCTATAGAGGCAAAGGCGTCGAGGACAACAACCTAGGAAACTTTTGTGTTGTTGGTAATTCTCGTACTTTTTGCCAATAGACTCAAACCTCCTAAGATTTGATTACTCTTTGAATCAAATACCCTTATGGTTGGATTTTGTAAACAATTAGGTGACAAAAATTCTTTGTAATGTTAATTACTTAGTTTTCATAGGAACCATGTTCCTAATCTATAAGGCTTGATTCGTTTGAGAGGGTTCTCTAAGAGAAACTCTGTCCTACAAATTAAAAACTCCACACAACAAGTTGAAATAAAAGTACACAGTATTGAAAGAAATTCTTGAATGAGAAAAGAGCATAAACTAATAACATAAATGAAAAAAAGGAAAAAAACAGGTGTAGCTTTACTTCTAAAGCGAGGGGGGCCTTCCTCTTACAAAAGTAAGCTACAATTAAAATCATATGCTAAGAAATTCTTAACACACCACCATTCAGGAAAAAATCACCTGTATTATCTGCTGAGTAGAGTTCTTGTGATTACAACATCTTTGCCAACATTACATTCTGTTAGTGTCGGAAGTCACTACTGGATTTCTTGCAGGAGCAAAGCCCAACGCCCATCATTTTTTATGTCACAATTTAATAAATGGGGGTGGTCGAATGGAAAGAGACCCAGGAAAGCAGCATTAACACAGGAACCAGGGTCTGGTATGTAGAAAGCAACGGAGGTCTTGATCCAACTTCCGTCAGTAAGTTGATTAAAGGGTGGTAGATGGAAGACTTGTGAGAAGGGTGAGCAAGACTGCCTCGGGCAACAGGCCTTCGGAAGCTTGAAGAAGAAAAACTCAGAAGCCAAGATCCTCTTGGTCCAAAGTTTCAAGGAGCTAAAGGGTGAATAGACTGGAACCTCCAATTCCAAGCCATTCCAACACTGAGAAAACACAAGAACTGATTAGAAACGCTCCGACTGTTGCAGTGATCCAACCTACATCATCCTACAACAGTGCAACTTGACTGGATCCTCCAATTCCGAGCTGTTCTAACACAGTAAACAAAGAGATGGAAAAAGAGGCTGACATCCATAAAGTAAGAAGTCTCAAATGCCTTATACATTAACCAGAGCGACCAATGCTTCATCAAAACTTATAGAACAGGAGCCTAGCTCAACCATCGACCTTTACAAAAATGGCGAAAATGCCTACATATACTCAAAAATCACAATAGCAGCAAAAACAAGATGCTACATTAAAGAATTGCGTCTGCATGGCTTCTGACAGCCTGCCCATGCAGACTCAGGATGATCGTGCGCCTATGACAGACGCCATCATATTTCGGATTGTCCTTCTGCAGGTGAGTCGACGTGAATTAGTCCTTTGTCGGACCTTCATTTTATGGCAGAGTTGATGTTCAACCACCAACAACTGCCGCAATAACTGCTTTTTGGGATCGGGGATGGCCTCGGTCAACTCTGCCTTCTGGGATGTGGAGGTCTCCTAATGGTCCTACCTGGATCAGTCGGACGGTCTTTCTTTGGACGCTACTTCGCTGGACTACTGCGAGGGACCCCTATGCCTGATGTGGATGAGGGTTCGACGAGGGTTAAAGGCGTGAACACTGTGGAGGTGATGGAGAAGAAACAGGAGTTGTGACATCAATTGAGGAATGCCACGCGGTTTGAATAGGACAGAGGAGGAAGGAGCATGAAGTGTGGGAGTACAGGAGGAGGTGACTGGGAGTGAGAGGGACACATGGCAAGAGAAGAGGGAGGTGGTAGGTGGAGAATAGGTGGAAATGGGGAGGATGATACCAAAGGTGATACGACAGGCAAGGCACCCCACAATAATAACACACCATTCCAGACCCTCCCTCTTTCAGTAAAGACAGGATGGCAAAGGGGGGCCGGAAAGGCCTAAGCATCATTGATCTAGGTGCTTCAATCCTGACCTTTGAAGAGTTGCATGCTTGATTCCGAACCCCCCAACGATTAAAGGCAGAAAGGCCAGGGGGGTCCGGAATGAAGCCTCAGCCGTTGATTTAGGCGCCTAGATTCTGGCCTTTGAAGAGTTGTGCACTCGATTCTAGACCCCCCCCTACGCTTAAAGGTAAAATGGCAGGGGGCCTCCGGAATCTGCTCCTGATCGTACATCTGAGCGTGCAAATCCTGGCCGCCCAAATCCATGCCCCCTTTAAGTCCAATGCACTCAAGTTTCATCGATGGATGGACAACTGAGATGACTTCGGCACTTTCATTATGAAAATACTGAAAGGCCCCACCTGTGGCTCAGATCTTGCACCGTGTGTCCTTCAGATGAATGACCGAGATGGCTTTGTCACTAAAAGGGGGCTACCTCCATTCCCGGGTTTGCTTAATGTGACCTAGCGCTAGGACCGTGGGCTCGGCTTTGAAGGGCGCTTATCATCATTTTGGGGTTCGGGGTTTCGAGATGTAAAATGATGAGGAACCCCTCACCCTTCGAATTCCCGAATGCCGACATGACATGATCGCTCACCATGTGTCCTTCTGGATGGATGGCTGTTATCTTTCCCTGCACATAATATGGGCGCTATCCATTGCGCTAACCTCGGCGCAACTTCGTTCACCGTGATTTCCCACTGACCGTCGATCTGCTTTTATAGATGAATCTGGGCCATTGACAACATAATTTCACCCGCTCACTTGATTTTTAGCCTGAAATGGGGCTTTACGTGCTACGCTTGGGAATTCTTCGTGCAACATGCAACTCTGGATGCTCTCGGGCCCAAGACAAGAATTGTTGCTAACATTAGGCTCCATGGAGGATAGAGCCGTCCCTGTGATGCTCTAAGAACTCATTCTGCAGATTCAGTGCCTTGTTGTTGGGCTATGGAAGCAGGCTCAAAACATCCCGCTGCTGAAAATAAAGGCCGAAAAATAAAAGCAACAAAATAAAGATACATGCTCAAAGGAGCTTATTTATATACAATCCTAAACTAATAAAACACTTTACATGGGGATAGGTGAAAGAAGACTTCCACCATAGCCAATCAAGTAACTTCCTGAAGGGAAGCTCTTTCTTTCTGTCGATGATCACCAGCACATGGTGTAACCGTGACAGCAGAACGGCTACACTCTTCAACTTCTCCTCACAGGGTGAAGTTGATATGGAATAGGGTGGCTCCAAGGCATAAAGGACATGCCACTCCATGTACTCACTGACAAGATCATAGAATGAGTGGCAAACCCTGTGAAAAGGGTAGCAGTAGGCCTGCTCTGCTCCACAGCTACTCCTACAGGGCTGAACTTCATGAGTCTGCATAGGTGAATGGGCGGGCTCTGGGCATGAAGTCACCTGTTCCACTGGTTCTTTCTTCTCTTCTTCTTGGCTCTCCCCCAGGTCTAATTCATATTGATCATAAATAGGGACCATGGGGTGGTTCTGCTTGCTGACTGGCTCTTCAGTATCTTTATAGTGATCAAATGAAGGATAAGCTTGCTGCTCATCATCACTATAATATACATCAAAAAGGGGGTGTCCTTCATTTCTATATTCCTCCTCCAGAATAGTGATCCGGTCAAAAATATCTGTTTCAGGGACAGTGGTATCTACTGCTTCTGGCTGTTCATACATAATTTTTTTCTCTTTAATCCCAGGTAAGAATATATCGTGAGAAACCCCTTGAAGGAAAAGAGAAAAATCCTCCTCCACAACCATCTCTTCTTTAAAAATGGGGAGGTATTCATCATCATAAGCAGGGCAGCTAGGAACATCTGCTTCAACCCGATACCCAGGTGAGCCATCTACTATAGACCACATTTGCTCCATAAACTCGCAATTTCCACAAGAGGCATGTTGATCGTTATGAACATCTAAAAGAATAGAGGCATCTGATATGATGTCAGATGCTTCCATTCTAGGGCTAACACAATTAATATCATTCAACACCTCTATATTTTCATGGAAAATGCTTTCCTCCACAGTGAAAGCTTCATCATGGACATGGTCTTCAGGGCCATCAGAGGCTTCATGAAGCGAAGAAAACTCCTCACAACAGTTTTCATACAAACAATCAGCTAGAAAATAATCTTTACAAAATGAATTGAAAGCTGTATGAAAACCTATTAAAGAGCGGATGCTCGCAACGGGAAGAGATCGACACCACTCAAGAGTATCTCCCTTCAATGAATACTTGAAGAGATTAATCCGGACATCCTCATGCGTGATATTGTGTCGGTGAATAGCTTTATGGAAGTCCAGTAAATGCTCAGCTGGTTCCTCCCAACTTGTTGCATGAAATTCAGGGAGGAAATTTTCCCATTGGTCTCTATCAGGAAGTGCATTAGGAAAACCAACTATCTAGGAAAAGTCACAGAAAGCAAACCTTTGAGCTAGAATTTTCTCCATATCGAACCAGTGGAGTTGCCAATCGATCCTCGAATCATGGAGTCGCCAGGTGAAAGATACACAGCTTCAAATATGCCTGGTCCTTGTTCACCATCAAAGGCCATATCTTAAAGTTGTCGTTACCCCAAGAAGCTTCTCAAGCTGAGAAAGCAGCCGCTGAAACCTTCTCAAGAAATATCCTTTGGGTTATCTTTTAGGTGTGCTAACAATAGCTACAGCTGAAACGGTGAAGTGGAAACAATGGAGTTGCCACAGTGGAGTCGCCAGGTGCATAGTAGCAATCTTTAAGGGCTATGATGCCTGATGCACCTTCAGAATCAGAGGCTCAATGTCATTCAATCCCAGGGAAAATCTCCAACTTCGTCCCAGGAAATGACGCCAGAAATGTTAGCATTAGAAGTCACTCTTGGATTTCTTGGAGGAGCAGAGCCCAATGCCCATCAATTTTTATGTCACGATTTAATAAATGGGGGTGGTCGAATGGAAAGAGACCCAGGAAAGCAGCATTGACACAGGAACTAGGGTCTGGTATGTAGAAAGCAAGGGAAGTCTTGATCCAATTTCCGTCAGTAAGTTGATTAAAGGGTGGTAGATGGAAGACTTGTGAGAAGGGTGAGCAAGACTGCCTCAGGAAATAGGCCTTCGGAAGCTTGAAGAAGAAAAAATTAGAAGCTAAGATCCTCTTGGTCTAGAGCTTCAAGGAGCTGAAGGGTGACTCGACTGGATCCTCTAATTCCAAGCTATTCCAGCACTCAGAAAACACAAGAAATGATTAGAAATGATGTGACTGTTGCAGTGATCCAACCTACATCATCCTACAACAGTGCAACTCGAATAGATCCTCCAATTCCGAGTTGTTCTAACACAGTAAACAAAGAGATGGAAAAAGAGGCTGACATCCATAAAGTAAGAAGTCTCAAATGCCTTATACATTAACCAGAGCGACCAATGCTTCAGGAAAACTTACAGAACGGGAGCCTAGATCAACCATCGACCTTTACAAAAATGGAGAAAATGCCTACATATACTCAAAAACCACAACAATAGCAAAAACAAGACGCTGCATTAAAGAATTGCGTCTACATGGCTTCTGATAGCCTGCCCATGCAGACTCAGGATGATCGTGCGCCTATGAAAAATGCCATCAGATTTCAGATTGTCCTTCTACAGGTGAGTCGACGTGAATTATTCCTTTGTCAGGCATGCCTTTTATGGCGGAGTTGATGTTCAACCACCAACAACTGCCGCAATAACTGCTTTTTGGGATCGGGGATGGCCTCGGTCAACTCTACCTTCTGGGACATGGAGGTCTCCTAATGGTGCCACCTGGATCAGCCGAACGGTATTTCTTTGGACGCTACTTCGCTCAACTGCTGCGACAGACCCCTATGGCTGATGTGGACGAGGGTGCGATGGGGGTTAAAGGTGTGAACACTGTGGAGGTGATGGAGAAGAAACGAGAGTTGTGACATCAGTTGAGGAATGACACGTGGTTTGAATAGGATAGAGGAGGAAGGAGCATGGAGTGCGGGAGTACAGGAGGAGGTGGTTGGGAGTGAAAGGGACACATGGCATGAGAAGAGGGAGGCTGTAGGTGGAGAACAGGTGGCAACGGGGAGGACAATACCAAAGGTGATACGATAGGCAAGGGACCCCACAATAATAAGACACCATTCTGAATCCCCCCTCTTTCATTAAAGACAGGATGGCAAAGGGGGGACGGAAAGGCCTGAGCATCGTTGATATAGGTGCTCCGATCCTGACCTTTGAAGAGTTGCGTGCTTGATTTCGGACCCCCCCTCCCCCCCCCTGATTAAAGGCAGAAAGGCCAGGGGGGTCCGAAATGAAGCCTCAGCCGCTGATTTAGGTGCTCAGATCTTGGCCTTTGAAGAGTTGCGCACTCGATTCTGGACCACCCCCCCCCCCATACGCTTAAAGGTAGAATGGCCAGGGGCCTCCGGAATCCGCTCCTGACCATATATCTGAGTGCTCAGATCCTGAACGCCCTGATCCATGCCCCCTTTAAGTCCAATGCGCTCGAGTTTCATCGATGGATGGATGGATGAGATGACTTTGGCACTTTCACTATGAAAATCCCGAAAGGCCCCACCTGTGGCTCAGATATTGCGCCGTGTGTCCTTCAGATGAATGACTGAGATGGCTTTGTCATTAAAAGGGGGCTACCTCCATTCCCGGGTTCACTTAACGTGACTTGGCGCTAGGACCATGGGCTTGTCTTTAAAGGGCGCTTATCGACATTTCGGGGTTCGGGGTTTCGATATGTAAAATGACGAGGAACCCCTCACCCTTCGAATTCTCGAATGCCGACATGACATGATCGCGCACCATGTGTCCTTCTGGATGGACGGCTGCTATCTTTCCCTGCACATAATATGGGCGCTATCCATTGCGCTAACCTCGAAACAACTTCATTAACCGCGATTTCCCGCCGACCATCGATCTGCTTTTATAGATGAATCTGGGCTGTTGATAATGTAATTTCGCCCGCTCACTTGATTTTTAGCCTGAAATGGGGATTTACATGCTATGCTTGGGCTTTCTTCGTGCAACCTACAACTCTGGATGCTCTCGGGCCCAAGACAAGAATTGTTGCTAACACATTCATTAATATCCCCTCCTCAAGTCTCCATTCCTTCTAACTATTTATACAAACCAAAATGAAACTAACTAAGCTATCAATCCTCTATGGATTAATTACATCCTTGGTTTAACATCTGAATACATCCAATTCGATCCTTGGAATAGTCGAATGCATTCCCAAGTCACTCGTTTTAGAAGAGGTGCAGATTTATGTTGGTGCATGATTTCCTTTCTAGTGCAATGTTGACCACCACATTGACCAGACCCTTATGTTTGAGCTTTCATAGATCCAGGAGGTAAATAACCATATAGTGAACCTAGGGATCAAAACCCATGTCTTCTTTTTTCCCAAAAATGTCTGCAAGTAACTCAACGAATGTCAATTTAATCAAAATGCATAAAAGTGAGGAAAAAGGAGGTGGATATGGTTGATATAAGGAAGGTTTATGTGGCCTTTTAATTACAAAATTGAGACCCAACATCTCCCCCAAGAAGAAGCCATTGCATTTCCTCATGCAATTTATGCTCAAAATTGTATTACTCTGTCCACTTTTCAGATAGCCCCTGTTGCTTGCAACAAAACATCCACATTAGATGTGGATCCCCTGTGAATTAGATTCATGTTCTTTTTCATTAAAACTTTTACCTTGAGAATTTGATTCTTTAATTTCAGTGCCAACTTCTGTTTGTACCATTGATATGCTTGTTTGGCCAACAAAGCATTTTCTTTTTGCAATATGTCATTCTCTTCCTTTAGCCTGTCATTTTCCTCAATTACCTCCATGCTTTGTCTTGTAAGAACTTCGTTTTTTGTTTTAATATATCTATCCAACACTTGCAACTCTTCAATATCCTTCTTTAATCTCCTATTCTTCTTCTTATTTTTATTCATATCTGATTCAAAAAACATAGTAGAAGATTTTACCTGTTTAGGTTTTTGAGACAACATGGAGGTCTCTTTTTGAGCAGTAGTAGTGAAAGTAGAAAACTCTCCATCCTCATATGGTGATGACTCTCTCTCATCTGCAACAAATGAGGATGGTTTGACTTGACCCACCTCTGAGGATTCTGTATAGTCATACATAATTTGTTTTTTTCCATCAACCTCCAATGTTGATGTAGTTTGAGGAGTGGAGAATTTTCTTCTTGGCCTCTTTGTTATTTTTGTAAATACTTTCTCCTCCCATTGACTGCTCTGTTCATTATTTTTATTAAACTCAGCCATGGATCTAGTGATTCTCCTTTGGTATGTGATTGTTTTCTTTGCATGCCCCTCTATTTTTTATTTTCTCTGCTATTTCTAATTTTCTTTTTCCCATAGAAGTTGTTTCCTGTAATTTTCTTGGCTGAACAGAGTCATATTTCTCCTCTTTTTCAGATTTGCTTGAAGTATCTTCTCTAATGGTTTCGTCTTTAAAACCATTGTCAGCAAGATATTGCTCCCAAGTTGTATCATTCCTCTTTAGTTCATATAGTACAATCATCTTTATTAAGCCATGGTGATAGAGAATTCTATCTTCATTCCTAGGCTTCTTTTGAATGGATTTAGCCATCTTTGTCAAACTGTTGAGTAAATAATAGGGCATATTAATAGGTTTTCCATTATTTAAATGAAAGAGAAGGCATATATGATATAAAAACATGAGACTATATTTCCCTTCACACGTTATATACTTTTGAATGAGAAAAACAAAATCCTTTCAAGGATATTTCAACGAACTTCTTGGAACACCAGTTGCCTAATTAGGTTTCTGCCTAGACCTGCTAAGAAAGGGAACCCGATCTTTTTCTTCAATTGATTTCTTTTTAAACCACTTCTCTCCTTGTTGGGGCAGACCAATAACCTGCGATAATGAGTTTTTAGAGATATGAATTGGTAGGTTACCTACCTGGGTGCATTCTCCATCAAATGACTGGGAAAAAACCCTTGTAACCTCAACATTATGGTCCTAGAACTTGGAAAAGAATTCAAGCCGGCCTGCTCTCTGGAGAATTCCTTAGCATTCAGGATGTAAATTAGCTATCTCAATATCGTAGGGCACAAAACGAACTATCATTTCCACTATTAAATTTTGTGCACTTCAAAGTTATATAAAATTTGTACGCAAATGCCCCTGTGTGACCAATTCTTCACATATCAATATATTGTTATGACTATGAACAATTTTTTTTTTAAATTTAATTTTTTTTTTATGTCTGGAAGAATCAGCAACTAGTTGGGCATGTGCTCGCGTTACATGTGGCCATGTTATCCAACTGCTACCACTATAACCTCCAGGTGTGCCCACGATGCCCCTTACGCAGTACACATTGTAAGTCGGGGGGACTTGAACATGAAACCTCATGGAACTTCATTTTCACGGCACTTGCCAATTGAGCTGCCCCCGGGGGGCTTTTAAAATGTATTTAAACACTTGTTACAAACAATCTATTGTGTAAAGAATGAAAACCCTGTATCTTTATCAGTCTCGTGTGTGTCACTATTTTTAATAAATGCCCTGAAGAACACACTCTTCAATCAATTTGAATTCCTAACACAACAATTCTCTATGGTGGCTATGAAGACAAAATCATATACAAACCCTGATGTTGGAATATGATTAAATATTGGAATATTAATATTTTAATTGGTTATGGGATCAATAGTGGAAAGAATATGTGAATGCAAGACTTAATTTATTAAAATATTAAAATTATTGTTTGTGATATAATAGGGTTCTATGAAAAAATCACATTCTGTATGGTGGCTATGCTAATGCTCTTTCATGAACAGGCTTATATAGAAGAGATATCTGATGGAAAATTTGATGAAGATGTGCCTGTTATGGAACCCTTTTCTTTTCTCCATGGATGTTGCAAATTGTGTCGTAGAGGAATGGCTTCGAATGTGAGAGAAAATGGTAGAGTATCACAGTAGAGTATGGTGTTTACAATGAGCGATAAGGTGGTAGGGTATGTGAAAATCTACATTTTTCTAAAATTCATATAAAATCAACAATCTCAATAAAATAAATTTTAAAGTTTACCCTAGATTGATGTAACATTGAGTGTTGGGTAAATTCCTGAATGGATAATATCCAACTTGCTTGAGGAAACCTGCACCAAATGCACATGTGACCTTCAACGTTCCCTTGGCATGGTCATTCATGATAGACAATACATCATCTACATGCTCTGCCTTGATCCTCAGAACCTCCTGAAGAAACACCACTCAACCGAAAATCCCATTCCAAATCCGGGTAGAGGAACGGTGCAACAAATCTATCGCTTGTCGCATCCACATGTATGGGTGTGTCTTACCTGAAATGATCCACACAATCAACGGTGATGAACACAAATAGAAGATTTAGCAATTTCAGCCTTGCATATTGGTGGAATTGGTCAGTCCTATTCATTGAACGAAGAAATTGAAGGAGATTTGATGGCTCACCCTGTTTTCTTGTTTTTCTGTAGGAGGATGCCTTCAACAACTTGACATTTCTGAACTCTCGAGTGTAAGTGGAACCCAATATGGCTTCCACACAAATAGTGTTCTCCTGAACCATCTCAACAACTTTGACGAGATCCATCACATAGTAATCCTTCTTCAACTTAACTTCTTTCAACTCTACTTCAAAATATTCGAGTTTTATGTCCATGGAAGCGACACCATCGACGAAGGCACCCTAAGAGCAAGGGAAAGGGATTGGAATTCCATTGCAGTGCTCGATGGATCCATATTTTTATAGCCTTACAATGCCACCTGCAAGAACAAGGCTATAGTGTATCGGTGAAGGCAACAACAGGTAGTGCGGTGGAGCGAGAAAAAAAAGGTGGTAGATAAAAACACGTGGCGAGTTGTTAATGGATATGGAAAGACGATGAAAGGGCGAGAGGAACTGCCCCTAAAAATTAAAATATTAAAATTATTGTTTGTGATATAGATTGGCATGTAAAAACATTTACCTAATCATATTAAGAAATTACTGTAAGGTCATATGATTGCCAGTTTAAGATGATTAACAAAGATTAATATATATGCAAGATTTTATTGCCACTTTTGGATGATTAGCAGGCACTGCCTCAAATAGATTGCACCTGTTAGAATGTGAACAGTGGCCACTTTTGGTATGCTTTGTGAACCGTGGCCATGCTTGGCTTGCATTCAATTTAAATTAAATAATAGATTTGTTTCACTATCCATCAGTTACAGTAGACATTAACATTTGGGATTCGTTTCACTATTCATATCCATAAGTTACAGTAGACATTAAGTGCGCAACTTGAACCTTAGCTTCCCGCCTTCTCTTCAGGTGAAGAATGAATAACATTGTGTCATGGCTTGTAAGAGTGTCAGATTTGCTTTCAGTACACCTCAGTATTGCTGCACGGGTTCCTATGGCAATCCCCATATGTGTAGGCCTACTTCTTTGTCTTGTCTCTTTAAGAACTCATGTCCTAGAGCTTACAACAATGCCTATGACAATCCAAACAGTTTGATTACATGTCATGGGGTTGATTATCTCATCACCTTATGCCCTCATTGACAACAACGCTGCAAACACTTTCCACTTTTGAGCATTTAAGAGAAGCTATTTGGACATGTACGATCGCAGCTGCCTATTGAAATGTAGTTCTAATCTGTGATCACTATTCACTTTTGGTCATTTGAACCGAGCTAAGGGGATTGCCGGAAGTTCACTTAGGTCCTGAATAACATCTGTAGTAAGTACCGCTAGGCAGTGTTGGGTATGTGTTATATTCTTTGCATGAGATGGAGTGTTTGAGCGCCTGCGCCGAGTGTACAGGGGGGTTCGGGGGCAGCGCCCCCGATTTTTTTTTTTTCGGGACGACATATTTCCGGGACGACACATTTCTAGGACGACATATTTTCGGGACCACATGATATTAGGTGGTTTTTCGGCACATGGTTTTTTGCCGATGGTTTTCTATTTCCGGTTAAGGAATTAGGGTTTTGGACTAATCCAGGTCATTGGGTTAGGGTTTTGGATGCCACTGGCTCCTATATGTATATTGTATTGTAAACAATGTAACACAATGTATGAATATAATATATGTTGGTTTTCCCGGTTTGGGTTTCCAGGTGAAAAATCTCTGTGTAATGTTTGTATTTGCCATTGTATCTTTTATGTTCCTTTCTGAATATCAGTTTGCAGTAGATATTATACAAGGTTAGAATTTACATTTGGTATCAGAGATTTATTGGCTTCAGGGGGATGCCTTTGTCGTCAAGGGTTTGGCTCGGGACTATGATAAGCCTTGTTACAGTGGGAGATCTACGGTATTGTTTTTCAGGTGAAAAGAAATGGCAAGCAATTCGAAGATGGAGATCGAGAAGTTTAATGGGAAAAGCTTTGAGCTGTGGAAGCTCAAGATGGAAGATCTTTTGGTGGACAGAGATCAGTGGATCGCGGTAGATCCAGGTACGACACCTACAGGAACTTCTGCAGATGA
>JASDQU010100606.1:507080-518993 GCA_032191745.1 Picea mariana | reverse complement strand
GTAATGTTTGTATTTGCCATTGTATCTTTTCTGTTCCTTTCTGAATATCAGTTTGCAATAGATATTGTACAAGGTTAGAATTTACAGGCAGGTGGCCGCTAAGGGCAATTTCTGGCATTAGGTTGTTCGAAGGTTCATGATGGGATCTTTCTTGGGTTCACATAGGAGGTTTTCTCGGTTCACATAGGTTATTTTTTGGGTTCATGCTAAGATCGCAAAAGGAAGCAGTCGGTAAAGGCAGGAGACAAAGAAAAGTTTTATTCAAGCTTCATTCTCTATCGAAGGAAGCCTCTGAGATACAAATGGTATCAGAGCCAACCACGTTTTCAACCCAAGTATGATAACAGACTTCTCTCTATGTTATATGTTTATTGGTTTAAGAATTAATTTTGAAACCCGTATCAAGAGTCTCGGGCCTTTGAAAGACAAGGTTTCCACTCTTGCGACTTTCTGAAAGTTGTATTAGAAGTCTCGGGCCTTTGAAAGACAAGGTTTTCACTTCTGCGACTTTCCAAGTTTTGACTAGTTATCAGGAGCTTATTCGACATTCTTTCACTCTGGTGCAAAGAACTAGAATTAAACGCCCTGTTTTTAAGAGAAGTAATAGTTATTACTTTCACTATGGATAGATCTGTATCTTTTTGAGATATTCAAAATGTTGAAGAACTTAATACTTTTGGATCTTTCCATTCAGTTGAAGAGTCAACATTTTGTCTCATGATTCATTACATGTCCACTATAGAATCATTAGATCCCCGACTTCAAGACATCTATAAAGGGATGAGACCACTAGGGACACCAAGATATGGTTTAGGATATATTGAACAATGCAACCAAGTCATCCCAGACTGTCGTTTTAACAATCCTTTGCCTCCATCCCTCCAAAGGCCTTCTATTGAAGAAATCCATACATTCCATTCTATTATGATGGGATGTTCCAAGAATACCATTGAAGAAGCATGGATCAAGAAAATGCTAAATTGGGATCTTTTCACCCATCCTGAATCTACTGAGTTCAACATTTCTACTTCCGACCAAGAAAAACCCTGTTTGTCCCAAGAAAAACTCTCGGGTGTAGAAAAAGGAGTCCAGTCCATATCAGAACAAGTAAATTGGACTAATATTGCTCTTAGAGGTATGGCCACACATACATTTGTGACCAATGATTATGCTAGAAAAGGGCATATTAGAGACCTGCAAGTCTCTACAAATACAATAGCCCAATCAGTAAACCAAATAAATGACAGAGTTGCAGACATCTATGACCGTGTTGGAAAAACACATAACATAGTGATACAAAAAACCGAGGATTCTGCAAAAAAACATGAGGAACTGATGGAAGGACTAGGAGAAGCATTCTCAGTCATCGGGGAAAACTCTGTTAGAGATCAAGCAAAAAGACACTACTCCCGACAAACCAATTCCCCAATATTTTATTCTCCC
Source organism: Picea mariana (assembly GCA_032191745.1). Taxonomy (NCBI): domain Eukaryota; kingdom Viridiplantae; phylum Streptophyta; class Pinopsida; order Pinales; family Pinaceae; genus Picea; species Picea mariana. The sequence goes on along the minus strand of JASDQU010100606.1, from coordinate 517,550 downwards.
TCACTCTCTGATTTCTATTATTTCCCCTGTATACAAGCCCGAAGAAAAGTCTAGCGAAAAGACATTCCCAATCCATTTTCCAAAAGAAGAACCAAATTCTTCTTCTTCTTCCACAAACCCCAATCTATCTCTGGTTTCTATCCAAAAACCTTCATATGAAAATATCCCACACCATATGAATAGGCCGCCTGCACCTGATCTTCTAGGAAAATGAAAGATGCCTGAATCTCAATCATGGGCATTTAAGATCATAGCCACCATTAAATTATAGCTAGTTGTAACTTGTGATCACTTCATTTTGGGCATTTAAGAGCAGCTATTTGGGCATTTAAGATCATAGCTGAGGCTGAAAGTGTATTTGTAATTTGTAGATTCATAGCTTTTGTGCGATTATAGGCATGGCTTATATTAATATTGTTAGCTGCATTATATGTATTTCAATTAATATAAGTGCAAGCTATACTAATCTTGTTATTTTGTTGGTTGTGTTTTTCTAAGGTTAAAATGATGCTTTTGCAAGTATTTATTTTGTGTTTTGTTAGATTAAAATGATGTTTATGTAATATATGATTGCAACTGGGAAGGAGGATTTATGTTTCGTAGAAGATAGTTACAACGGGAAAGAACAATCTCAAGGCGTTAATAGGTTGGAGGATAGCCTTCGGATTGGAATAGTAACCCTAACCCGAATAAAGGTAACCCTAACCAGGATGGAGGGATTATTCAGGTTATGCTTAGTTAAAATATCTTGTTATTTTGTTCGCTGTGATTATTTGTTTAAATGATCTGTTTATTGTGTTTTATTAGATTTATGTGTTTATTATGTTCTATTAGATGTATGCGTTTTGCATGGTAAAATGGACTTTTTGTAAAGATTTATTTTGTTCGTTCTAAATGGCTGCAACTAGGAAGGATAGGGCAGGACAGTGTCAAGGTGTTTTGAGGTTGGAGACTGATAGAATTTAGTCAGGAGCAGTGATCTGAGCATCCAAAGAGTTTTTTTCTGGCTGTAACTTCTAAGCTTGTAAATTCAATGTGCTCATTTATCAAGAAATCTTTATATGAACTTGTACAAATACAATTTATGAATTTTGTTTATTACATTAATAACCTAGTTGCAAACGCAGAGTGCTCGCAATAGGTTTTTGTTACTGATTTGTAGTATCCGTGACACCTAGACACCCATATGGAGAGATTTGTAATATCAGTGACATTAAGGATTTTCTTGGGCCTACCCATGGATTTTCGTGTACCTGGAGTTTTTATTGTGTTAATTAGAGTTTTTTTTACTAGGCAGTTTACCAACAGAGAGTTAAAGGCTGTGTTAATATATATATAAAAGAAGCTGTGTTAATATATATATATATATATATATATATATATATATATATATATAATGTTAGTGACAAGTAGTTTATTAATATCTAGGTCACAGGTTCAAATCCAGAGGGGTAGGGTATGTATACCTTCATAGATTTTACCAGTCAAATCGTTGGGCTGAGGGAGATCCCTTGTCCTATAAATAAGAGGGTCTCATACACCAATTTGGTGTGCTGGCTTGGCCATAACCTTAAAAATAAATTTAGTGACAAGTGATTTATCAATACCTTACAAGTATATAAAATTCCACTGCCACATTTATGTTTTAAAAAAACCTCAAACCTTAACGCCTTGACTTGACAAGTCCCTAGCAAAATCTTACAAAGACGTACGATTCTACCTGCTGTCGATCACATCAAAGCTCCCATATGCCAGATACTTATCTTGAAGCCCATTGTTACAGAGGTTTGACTATTTAAGAGCGTCACTCGCGACTCGCGAGCAGGGATGGAATTTGATTGCCGGGGCCAATTTGCCCGTCAAATATGATCAAAAGTTTCATGCAACGGTTAACTATCAAACTTAAAATCGGCAGAACGGGTAGTGTAGTAGTTTAAATCGTCAAATTTGACAAGCTTTTTCAGTTTGAAATTCCAACCCTGCTCGCGAGTCGCGGCAATATGTGGGCTGGAGAAGCTTGTTCAGATTGGTGCACATCCGCTCAAGGAGATAATTTCTTGTCCATTGTCGCGTGGCATGTGCAAAACTCAGAGTTACCAGGCTGTCACAAGCTTGTGACAAGCACACAAGACTCCTTTTTCCTGGACGGTCGGCGATATTGCACTCACGCCACGGAAGAGTGGCTTTAATTTCCTGTCTGCAGTAAATCTGATTCAATTTAACAATAAATGAATATACATCTGAGTCATCATCCATTGGGGGGACACATCTATGGCTTTAATTTCCTGTCGGCAATAACTTTGATTTAATTTAAAATTTATATATATATATAGAGAGAGAGAGAAGGCTAACTCAGGAGCAATCTTCCCTCCCGAGTGTCCTACTTCCATAAGCAAGCCCAAGCAAGGAGAGGTTACAACTCCATCTCAGAAATAAAGGATGGGCCTCAAACATATGGCGACTTCCCAAGCATCCAAAAGTCTGTCTTCAACCACTTTAAAGTTCTCTTCAGTGAAGTAGAGGGGCAGGGACGCAGTGACAAGCTTCTAAACGAGATCCTTCCTAAAATTACAGCTAGAAGGAACCATAAGCTAGAGGCTATGGTCACTAGGAAAGAGATAAAGGATGCCTTGTTTGCAATGAGCCCTGATAAAGCCCCAGGCCCAGATGGGTTCACGACAAAGTTCATTCAATCTTGCTGGAAGATTGTGAAAAAAAACTTGCACAAAATGGTCTTAAAATCCCAAGTCTGTAGGAAAATTGGGGGCAGCACGAACTCCACTTTCCTCGCCCTCATACTGAGGGAAAAGGGCGCTAACTCCTTCAAGAGGTTCTGCCCCATCTCATTGTGCAATATTGGATACAAGATCATAACAAAAGTGATCGCTAATAGATTGAAAGGGCTTCTTTCAGACCTCATACCGGAGAATCAAGGTGGTTTTGTCCAAGGTAGGCAAATCGCGGACAATATAATTTTAGTCCAAGAAGCACTTCATTCAAGTATGAAGAGAAGAGAAAAAGGTATGATAGCTAAACTAGACTTTGCAAATTTCCTGTTCGAAGTCTTGCAAAAATTTGGCTTTGGGTGTGGCTTTATTAATTGGATTAAAGCATGTATATCCAAGCCCTAGATCACTCCACTGGTGAATGGAAAAGCAACATAATTCTTCAAAGGAACGCATGGGCTAAGGCAAGGATGCCCACTTTCCCCTATGCTTTTTGTCCTCCAAGCCTCTGCCTTAAGTTTCTCCCTGGAAAAAAGAAGAATCGATCAGGATATTTTAGGCCTCCAAATTTCAAGAGGAGTAAAAGAAATTGATCGTGCGCTATTCGCAAATGATTCCCTTCTCCTTGGGGCAACCTCTGTTCATATCGCCAATCAATTCAAGATGGTGGTGGATGAGTTCTGCGAGGCCTCCAGCAGCAAACTGAATTTAGAAAAATGCAGATTCTACAGTTGGAATGTGACGCAAAGCGACCTCAACTCTATTGCCAGATGTTGGGGATTTGGAGGCTCCATGCACTCGACGTCTTTTAAGTACCTGGGACTGCGTATTTTCCAAAAAAATCCGACAAGTAAAGAATGGATCCCCATCATGGACAAATTTAAATTTAAAATTCAGGCTTGGGGATTCTCTTGGTTGAATATTGCAGGAAAGACAATGCTTATAAAATTGGTTTTAAATAGCCTCTGAATATATCAAGATTCCCTCATGCTAGCTCCCCTTGGAACGCTCAGGAAGATGGAAGGATATGTGAGAAACTTCTTCTGGAAATGAGGCAAACAAAATAGAGATAGACTACCTCTTGTCAATTGGGATAAAGTTGCCAAGCCACTTCTAGAGGGAGGCTTGAACTTCAAAGACATGAGAACGCATAATTTAACATTAGGTGCCAAACTTCTCTGGAGGCAGATTGCTCCTAAGGCTAGCTGGGCGCAGCTCACACTTTGGAAGAAATATTTTAAGGGACCAAGAAAACGTTGCCTTGACAGACCTCCCAAAGTCACTAATGGATCGAAAATTTACAAGTTGTGCATGCAAGCTCATTTGCTTATTCAAGACAATATATATTGGATCCCGGGGAATGGGAAAAGAATAAAGATCTGGGAAGATCGAATAATGAACGAGGCTCTCCTCGAGGACGTCCATGAACTCCAAGAATTGCGTCTTTGGATGAAGAATGCGGGCTTGGTCTCTCTGTGGGACATCTCAGAGTGGAAAGAAAACGACTGGCTGGAGTGGAGAAAGCTGAGTCTGCCGAATAACCTGGAAAATGCTTAGCTGATTTTATGCACCAAAATTAAAGGGAAAGCTCCAGCGCATGAAAAGAAGAACAACCAGAGGGGATGGGGGCCGCACTCTAGGGTATATTACATGGCACATGGTTACAACCTGCTGCAAGCAATTCCATATGCTCCCCCATGCCCATCGCTTTGGACAGGTCTCTGGAAACAAAAATGCATCCCCAAAATTGACCTGTTTAATTGGTTGTTATGCCATAACCGAGTACTTATAGCAGACAACCTAGAAAAGAAAGGCTTCCATGGCCCCTCCAGATGTTCCCTGTGCTTGGAAAATGAAGAAAACACCAACCACATCATGTTGGGATGCAGATACTCTTTAGAAGTTTGGGGCGAAGTGTTCTCCCACTACCAGGTGAACACAACGCTACCAACAAATATTGTCGACTTGCACACTAATTGGCTGTAGTGCTACCCCAGACAACTCCCAAACAACAATTGGTTCAAGGCTGCGTGGTTGACTCTGCCAAAACTAACCTGCTGGTAGATCTGGTTGGAGTAGAACAACAATATTTTCCAAGGGAAAACGCACAATGCAAAAGTCATCATGACCAAGACAATAGCCTCGCTCAAAGAATTCTTGAATGAGCATATGTGTAGCTTCACATATAAAAACATCTCCCCTCATGAGGAGGAGTGGGGAAGAACACTGGGATTGACTTACTCCAATGCAGATAATCAACTGGAAAAGAGAAAGGACTGGCAAATCAAAATGCCAGATGAAAGATTCAGAAATTGGAACAAGGAAATGGAGTGCCACTCCCTATCCTTTGATGGGGAGGCAAAAGGTAATCCGGGAAATGCAGGTGTAGGGGGAGTCATAAAAAACAAGCAAGGACAAACCGAGCATAGGTACACGTGGGGCCTTGGCCAAGACACCAACACCCGGGCAGAGGCACTGGCTTTACTCCAAGGTCTCAAGATTTTACAAAAGATGTGCATCAAGGAAGCAAATATCATTGGCGACTCCCAGACCCTCATAAAAATGCTAGTGGAAAACTCAAATCCAAAGGATCTTCGGCTATCTAGATTGATGGAGAGAATTATAAAGATTGTCAGCTTTTTTAAAAAGATTAGCTTCTTCCATGTTCTGAGGGAAAACAACAAAGAGGCTGACACGGAAGCAAATAGGGCCACTCTTCTTCCTGCGGGCACTCTAGTTTGGAATGACAAAGAAATATGGACTCCAATTCCTTAGAAGTGTAATTATGTTCTTTTGCCTATTGCTGAAACAATTCATTTGTGTGTTTAAGCTAGGGGAATTCGGGACATTAAAGGGATATATGTACCTTAAGAAGCATCGTTATGTAAAAGTTAGAGATGAGGAGATATTGTCTATAGAGGTACAACGTGAGTTGTCATGACAAAATGGGAAGATTGTAATTGGGCACTTATGTCGAAAATTTTAAATATCAAAACATACCCGTTCCTGTAAAAAAAAAAAAAAAAAAATTTGGACCTCTGATGGAAAAAGAGCGGGAGAATCCTCAAAATGAAGGTTCAGATCCCTGCATATGACGAATCGAAAACATAAATACCTTGAATTGTGTATCTATAGGCTCCTATAGAATGTGTTGAAGCCATGTTATATTTTAAATGTTCCAAGGTCACAAAACACATCATAAATACTTACACAGAAGTTTCCCCGCGAACCAGGATGCGAGGTTGGCCTTTCCTATAAATATCAAATCGAAGCTTCAATTGCCTCTCCCCAGTGGCTTCTATGGAAACCCAATCACAACCTATCCACATAAAATGAGGAAAATGCAGAAACAAAACTAGGTTAAACCCAAATCAAAGCCCGAACATTCCCGAAAATGAAAAAAACGAGCAGAATGCGAGGTTGACCTTTCCATAAAAATATCAAATTGAAGCTTCAACCACCCCTTACCAGCGGCTGCTATGGAAACACAATCACTGCCTATCCTGATAAAACTAGGAAAATGCAGAAACAAAACTAAACTAGGCTAAACCTAAAACCAGAGACCAAACATTCTCGATGCTGCAGAAACGAGAAGGATGAGAGGTTTCCCTCCAATAAATATCACATAGATGTCATTCTATTTGTCGTCTCTTTGATTTACAATAGAGGTTAATGAACTCACAAAAGGTTAATTAATTTATCAAACAAATTAATCTTCTCATAGTTGGTGTTTTCTTTGTTAATTTGTTGTTATTATCTATTTGTTTCCAACTCCTATTAAAATTTTAAAATATGTTAGCTTATTTCATCAATTTGCATGTTACATATTTAGTGTGGAATGAAGAGAGTAATCAGGCCATCCTAACCCTGAGAATCAAGAGACTGAAATGGGTGACCAACAATAAACATGAAAACCCACTTGTAGCTCTAGATCAATTGAGCTAATCCTCAAGAATATAATATTGTATATTATTATGCCTACAAAAGATTATAAAATATTTGTCATTCTCTTACATCTACTTGGAAAAAAAATTCAAACAATTCGATTGCACTATGACACCTGTAGAATTATCCTCCAACACTTAAAACAAAAAGAGAACATGTGAAATTAACAACAAAACTCCTTATATCTACATCTTTAAAAAGTTTTAAAATAATAGTTGTATGTAATCCAAAATAAAAAAAAATTAAAGTAATTATTAAACACTTGAAACTCCTAATAATGTATTACTTATATGTAAACACAATTTACAAAAGTAAGTGTGTATATATAATTCAATATAATATTAATTTACAATTTTGTAACGTCCTCCTCGTTACGACAACCATTCTAGTAACAGGTGCAAAATTTTTTTTTATTTTTTTTTAGTGACCGCGCGCGTGTAGAAGTAACCACACGCTTAACTGTACGACGCCACACGACAACCAACAAGACGCAACCACGACAAGGAAAAACTGAAGGCACACAACGAGTAACTGTAACAATGTGTGATCACAGGCATAAGGCGCACAGCACAAACATTAAGACATACTGGGGGTACACAGTAAGAACACAGGGGAAGGAGTCCACGGGGTTAGGGTTACTATTTCTGCACAGGAAAGCAGGGCGTTTAGTCTTATGTCCTCTCGAAAGAAGATTAGACAGGCTCCTGGCCGACTGCTAAGGCAGAAACTAGTATCCCGACCCAAAACACGACGCAAGTAAGACGAATACAACAAGATGACCCCGACACATCACAGAGACAACTAGCGATAAACGCCACTAGACCTAAGGCGTACAACTAGCAGCTGTAATCAGGAAACAACACTGGGTGTTAAGTACAGTACAGTCACAGAGGGAAGAATCCAACAGTAGAGTTTACTATTTCTGAACAGAAAAGCAAGGCTTTTAGTCTTATGTCTTCTCGAAAGAAGATTAGACAGGCTCCTGGCCGACTGCTCAGGCAGAAACTAGTAACCTCCGTCAGGTGTGTCGCAAGAGTGGAAACCCTGCCTTTAAAGGGCCCGAGACTCTTGATACGGCACGGGATTATTTACACGAATAAACACACATGCAAACATACATACTAAGGCTGGGAGGAGACATCTTCCTCCCGCCAGGCACAAGCCGACCAAGCAATACAATGACTACAACCGAGTACCATAATACGTAAAGAAATCCACGACCCCTACAGAAAGTGCAATCCAAAGGAACCTTGACAATAACCTACCAACATTTGATGAGGCATTATCCACGACTCAACCAACATTAATTTCTGATCCATTACTACTTGTAAGTACCGCTAGCTAGAATTACATCTAATGCATAATCTCAATACACATCTAATAGCTAGAAAATTTAGAACCCAAATTAATGCATAAACTACCCTTTAAACTTATTAAACTTAATGTGCATGACTTTCATATAGAATCAATATACATCCATTACATCTAATTACATCTAATCCATTACTACTCAATATACATCCAATTACATCTAATTACATCTACTTCCATGGCTTGTAAAAACCTCAATTAAACATTATCTGAATTAAAAGCTTGCTTATTATTGAATACTAACTACATAAGTAAATGGTTGCTTCCATAAGGCTGTCATAAACAATCTCTCAATCTGCCCCCTACTTCTATGTTCATTCAACTCACCACTAATTTGCTCCAATGGTAAAATCTTACGGTGAAAGTAAAGGTTCAATGCATAGGTAATATGCTAAACTAATTACAATATTATTGATCATAATATTATTAAGAGACACATCCATAATAACCATGCCATCATAATTTAGATCAAAACCTTGCAATTTGATTTAACCCTAACATTACTATCATGTCACTAACACTATCATCATATTCTTATTCCTTTTTTTTATCAATAAAATAAGGTTTCCTAACTTACCATAAATATTCCAATGCTCATTTATTACCGTGACCTGGCCAGATCATTACCTTTACATCCAAACATTTAATTAGAAACAAGAGGCCGCCTTTTACTTGCTGATATAAAGGACTCTAGGGTATCAATCCTTAACCTAAAAGAAGCTTTTCCTTTACGTTTCAGTACTCAAGAATAAGGAGTTGCCGTTTACAATGCTAAAATAATTATTACAGTAAGGTAAGAATTTCCTTTGCCCTATCGTATCTTTACCCTTACGTTTCAACATTCGCTTAAAATACGGAGTTTATATTGCAGAGTTAAATCGCTAACAGCTGGAACTACCATGATCAAGCCCCACAAATAGCCATATCATTTGCCTATTAAACGATAATTCCATTAAAAGCATCAATAAATCACTCAGCAAAAACGCATGACCGTTCTGGATGAACACCGGATCAACACGCAGACCAAGAATAGGAGAAAAACGCACTGAGATATTCATGCCTGTTCTGGAGGATCACAGGGTCAAAACGCAGACCAAAGATAGGGGAAAAACGCACTCATTCTTGAAAAACGTGATGACACACACAACAAGACATAAACGGAATAAAATGCCCAGGAATGGAATGAATGCCCAGCAGTAAAAAACGCTCCGGTAATAATGGAAACGCCCAGCAGTAAAAAATAACGCAGACACAGAAGTAAAACGAAAAGTAATGGGTCTCAGATTGGCATTCAGTTTTGCATTAGATTGGTATTCCCCATTAACACGCAGACCCCAGGGATAAAACGAATGTAATGGAAGTCAGATTGGAATTTAAATTCGCAAATTGGATTGGTAATTCCCATCAAATCGCAGCTGTACACAAACGCCCAGAATCACCATATACAAATACGCCCAAGACTACAGTGGAAAACGCCCACTATCAGTTTACAAGGATGCACAAGATAATAGAGGCAAAACGCCTAAAATCAATTTGAAAAAACGCATAATATGACAGTGGCAGAATGCCTAAAATCAATTTGCAAAACGCACATGATGACAGTGGAAGAATGCCTAAAATCATTTTTGCAAAACGCACAAGAACAGTAACAAAACGCCCACTATAAGATCAACGACCAATGCAAGAAATTCTTACAGTGTGTAATAAATTTTCAATATCAGAAATTTTCAGAACGTCATGATAAAACAAAATATCAATACTATGCCAGAATACCAGAATACTATAATATCAATATCAGAAATTTTCAGAACATCATGATAAACCATTCCTTCTTCCATTCAAATGAAAAGCGTACCTGTGCCTTTTCACCCCTCCCTTCGGATTGACGTCCCGCGCTTCATGCCGCATCCCGCTCTCCATACTCCTCTCACCCGTCGACCGTAGAGGACTCACCGGTACCTCCCAGCCAAACGCTAGGGGTACTCTGCTTCCCCCTTAGCCCCCCGAGCCGCAAAGGGGCCACACAAGAACCAGAGATAAGACTAGCTTCGCAGCTCGCCTCCACGGCTGAGCTACCACTCCACCACAGCTGAGATAAACCCAACTCCTCACAAGCAATCCGTCAAGCCACAATTCGGCAGCGTAACGTTATGCTAACAGTTCATCCCCTTCATCCCTCTTTTCCCCTTCTTTTATAGAAATTTGAGACCCACCTACTTTCCTAAATCATTATTTAATTAATTTTTAATGACAAACCTCTAAACATTCTCTGCCATCCAAGTGTCACTCATCCCTATGGTTCTCCAAAAATTAATTTCTTTTTAATAATTAAAAGACTCAATTCCCTCACTCCCCCAAAAATCGCTCCTTAAATTACTCCTAGGGTTCCTAGATCCCCTCTCATGCTTTTAATAACTTTCCTAAAATG
>JASDQU010100606.1:477000-498557 GCA_032191745.1 Picea mariana | reverse complement strand
AATGCATAGGTAATATGCTAAACTAATTACAATATTATTGATCATAATATTATTAAGAGACACATCCATAATAACCATGCCATCATAATTTAGATCAAAACCTTGCAATTTGATTTAACCCTAACATTACTATCATGTCACTAACACTATCATCATATTCTTATTCCTTTTTTTTTATCAATAAAATAAGGTTTCCTAACTTACCATAAATATTCCAATGCTCATTTATTACCGTGACCTGGCCAGATCATTACCTTTACATCCAAACATTTAATTAGAAACAAGAGGTCACCTTTTACTTCCTGATATAAAGGACTCTAGGGTATCAATCCTTGACCTAAAAGAAGCTTTTCCTTTACATTTCAGTACTCAAGAATAAGGAGTTGTCGTTTACAATGCTAAAATAATTATGAGAGTAGGGTAAGAATTTCCTTTGCCCTATCGTATCATTACCCTTATGTTTCAACATTCGCTTAAAATAGGGAGTTTATATTGCAGAGTTAAATCGCTAACAGCTGGAACTACCATGATCAAGCCCCGTAAATAGCCATATCATTTGCCTATTAAATGGTAACGCCATTAAAATCATAAATAAATCACTCAGCAAAAACGCATGACCGTTCTGGATGAACACCGGATCAACACGTAGACCAAGAATAGGAGAAAAACGCACTGAGATATTCATGCCCATTCTGGAGGATCACAGGGTCAAAACGCAGACCAAAGATAGGGTAAAAATGCACTCAGTGTTGAAAAACATGATGACACACACAGCAAGACATAAACGAAATAAAACGCCCAGGAATGGAATGAATGCCCAGTAGTAAAAAATGCCCAGGTAATAATGGAAATGCCCAGCAGTCAAAAATAACGCAGACACATAAGTAAAAGGAAAAGTAATGGGTCTCGGATTGGCATTCAGTTTTGCATTAGATTGGTATTCCCCATTAACGCGCAGACCCCAGGGATAAAATGAATGCAATGGAAGTCGGATTGGCATTTAAATTCGCAAATTGGATTGGTAATTCCCATCAAATTGCAGTTGTACACAAACACCCAGAATCACCGTATACAAATATGCCCAAGACTGCAGTAGCAAACGCCCACTATCAATTTGCAAGGACGCACAAGATAATAGAGGAAATACGCCTAAAATCAATTTGCAAAACGCATAAGATGACAGTGGAAGAACGCCTAAAATCAATTTGCAAAACGCACAAGATGACAGTGGCAGAACGCCTAAAATAATTTTTGCAAAACGCACAAGAACAGTAACAAAATGCCCACTGTAAGATCAACGACCAATGCAAGAAATTATCACAGTGTGTAATAAATTTTCAATATCAGAAATTTTCAGAACGTCATGATAAAATGAAATATCAATACTATGCCAGAATACCAAAATACTATAATATCAATATCATAAATTTTCAGAACATCATGATAAACCATTCCTTCTTCCATTCAAATGAAAAGCGTACCTATGCCTTTTCGCCCCTCCCTTCGGATTGACGTCCCGCGCTTCATGCCGCGTCCCGCTCTCCGTACTCCTCTCGCCCGCCGACTGTAGAGGACTCACTGGTACCTCCCAGCCAAACGCTAGGGGTACTCTGCTTCCCCCTTAGCCCCCCGAGCCGCAAAGGGGCCACACAAGAACCAGAGATAAGACTAGCTTCGCAGCTCGCCTCCACGACTGAGCTACCACTCCGACATAGCTGAGATAAACCCAACTCCTCACAAGCAATCCGTCAAGCCACAATTGGGCAATGTAACGTTACGCTAACCGTTCATCACCTTCATCCCTCTTTTCCCCTTCTTTTATAGAAATTTGAGACCCACCTACTTTCCTAAATCATTATTTAATTAATTTTTAATGACAAACCTCTAAACATTCTCTGCCGTCCAAGTGTCACTCATCCCTATGGTTCTCCAAAAATTAATTTCTTTTTAATAATTAAAAGACTCAATTCCCTCACTCCCCCAAAAATCGCTCCTCAAAATAATCCTAGGGTTCCTAGATCCCCTCTCATGCTTTTAATAACTTTCCTAAAATGAAGTTTCTGATTTTTAGTAACTCCTTAAATGCTGATTCCTTTTCCCTTTTTACCCTATGTCTTCTACTTTCCATTTTTAATTTCCTTTATTACAAGTTTCCTCATTTCTATTTTTTTATTCCTCTCTTTTATTATTATTATTATTATTTTTATTATATATATTTTTTTTTGTTAAACCCAAAATGATAAAAGCGCTTAACAGTCTTTTCAATATATTTTTAAAATCCTAAATTTTTATACTCCCACTCTTTTAATAATTTTAATTCTTCTTTAAAATTTAAAACCTGGGTTTCAATTTATTTATCCCCTCATTACTTTACCCCCCCTTAGTTTAAGAAGACTTTAACTAACACATAGGAGGGTTTTAGTTTACGCCCTTATGTTTAATTTTGTAGGATCTTTTCTTAGGGCTTATCAGAATTTTATCTTTGAGATGTTTTAAATTTAGGTTTAGATTGAACTGGGCGACAATTCATTAGGGGAGTCATTTTAAGAATTTTATCAGGCGTTAAGGTCTTAGGGTCATCTAGATTGTCTCATCATCATCATCAATGTGACATGCCCTTCAGGACGCACTACGTGCTCCAAGGGTGCCACTCGCCTCATTTGCCTCTATGGCGCGACGTGCCCTTCAGGATGCACCACGTGCTCCAAGGGTGCCACTCGCCCAATTGTGATTCTTTTGCGCGATGTGCCCTTCAGGAGGCACCACGTGCTGCAAGGGTGCCATTCGCCAACTTGATGGATTGGTAGACATATATAACCCCTGGAGTCAACACTCCGCCAGGTGAACTTGTGGGAGACTAAGGGCTCTAAGGAATAAGGCCCTCGCCTTGTTGCGCGCCCCTTAGAATCATCGTGAGTGACTGTCGCAGTCTACCCTCACGGCATCGTGGATCCTCTCGAACTAGGTAATCATTAACCTACAGTTCGAGCCACGGTGGGAGTGCTAGTAGGCTGTGGCAGGGCTGTTGTCCACACCTCTCCCTCAATCTCTTTGGAACTCGTGTGTGGCCCCTTTACTCCATATGTGAGTCTGGTCGACAAGCTATCGTCAGCCTGCATCATCAACCATCGTGTCAGAATGTCAACAACATATCATAAAATCAATATCATATCATCAAAACAAGCAATATCACCGTAGCAAATCAACCCAAATAGCACACTCCGTGACTCAATCCGGAGGCCAAGGGAGTTCCATCGATGCCCCTACATCCTCAAGGTCTGAAACCTTGCACACTCAATGAAACTGAGTCAGCAGCATCTGTCTACATCAAGGTAGTAAAAACACCGTGTCATCTAACTTAACACATCATAATGAAGGAAAAAGTTTTATCATCATAAAAATCCAGATCACTTGCGAGCAAGTGTCCTCAAAGAATAAGTTTTGTAAGTGCGCCAGAGCGGGATGTTACAAATTTAAACTTTGATTTGAAAAAAATACAAATGTCAATAATATTAGTCATTTGAAGGATGCTAGGATGGTCTTCTAAAGGGGCTTCAGCTTCCAAAAGTCGGCATAAAAAAGTTGGATGGAATTAATACTTTGAATTAGGGGATTTAAATAAATAAATACTTTTCACTCCTCATCAAGAGAAAGACTACGCCTGGTCCATTCAGCACTAGAAAAGCTCTATGAGTGAATGAGTCATTTCCCTTGGTTAAATCAGCATGATCAATCTAGGAGAATGTCTACCCGATGTTGCTAACCCGAGAAACATCAACACTCCATCTTAGCAAGAGAGACATTCTTCTTCATGCCAAGCTTATCTATGAAGTATACAAAATTTGTCTTAGACAGAGGATTTGTGAGAATGTTCACAATTTTTTCATCTGTGGATATGTACTAGAGCTTTACAATTCCCTTCTATACCATATCTCAGATGAAGTGATATTTGATCTCAATGTGCTTCAACTTGTCATGAAATATTGGATTTTCGAAATCTTGAAAAAAATTTGATTATCACAGTGTATTAAGGTCGTCTCTAGATATTTATCAAATAATCCCGCAAGAAGTTTTTGAAGCCATACTACTTCATGACTTGTTACACTAGCTGCAATATAATCCACTTTTATTGTGTTGAGTTCTACATAAGTATTTTTCCTGCTAAAATAGGATATCATAGATGATCCTAAGATGAAGTAGCACCCCAAGGTTCTCTTTTTGTCCACTTCACTCCCTTCCCAGTTAGAATCAGTATATCCCTACAACCTCACTTCACCACCTAAGTCATATGTCAGACCATATCCAATTGTACCACACAGGTACCTCAACACATGCTTTGTTGCAACCCAATGGAAGTTCCTTGGTTCAACCATGAACTGACCCAGAGTGTTCACTACAAAGCAAATATTTGGCTTGGTGTTAACTAGGTACATCAAGGATCCAATCAACTTCCTATACATAGTAGAATCCACCAGATCTGAATATGAAGCGGAGTCACTGAGCTTCTTAAGATTTGTTATCATAGGTGTAGCCATGGACTTGTAGTCCATCATACTAAATCTTCTCAAGATCTCAACTATGTACTTACCTTGTCCAAGAAATATCTCACCTAGTTTCTACCACACCTTCAATCCCAAGAAATAATGCATCAAGACAAAATACTTAATCTAAAACTCAAAGGCCAACTCCCTCTTGTATTGATCGATGAGTCGGTCTACTCCTGTAAGGAATGGTTATCAACATATAAAACCAATATCAAAGGATCACGATCAATAACTTTGTATTAAAGGTTGGGATCTGCTTAACTCTTGGTTAAACCCAAGCTCATCAAGTATCCATCAATCATGGAGTACCATGCCCTAGGTGCCTACTTGAGTCCATACAAGGTCTTCTTCAACCTACAAACATGAGATTCCCTCCCATGTACCTCAAATCCCTGAGGTTGTTTTATGTACACTTCCTCCTAAATCACACCATTGAGGAATGCACTCTTTACATCCATCCGGTGTAATCTCCAATAAATGATTATTTCAATGGAAATAATGGTCCTGATGGAAGGTTACCTGACAACTGGAGAAAACGTCTCCTCATAGTTCACTCCCTCTTTCCGGGAGAACCCTCTTGCCACAAACCTTGTTTTTTACTTTTCAATGTTGTCATATATTGCATGATTGATATTGTAGATCCACTTGGAATTCACCATTTAATTCCCCTAGGGTCTCGACACAATCTCCCACACATCATTCTTCATGATGGAACGATATTCCTCTATCATGGAATCTCTCCAAACTTGTTGGACTACCACCTTCTCATAACTGGAATCAATGATGTGACTCATAAATGCCATATAAATCAAGAATTTATGAGGTCATCTACTTTTCTTGAAAGTACCATGGGGAGCTTCATGCCCCTCTACATCCTGTAATGTATCACAAAGCCATACTAGCCTCTTCCTGGTCTCTAGAAAAACGACTCTAGGTGGGTCCATTGGTTCAACTGGATCTCTTAACTTCTCCTGATAGTTTAAAGGATGAAAAATCAATTGGAATAGAGGGACCTAAGCCCACATCCTTCGAAGCCTCTTTCTCCTCACTATCAATCTCCATATGAGATTCTCTAGACCTCTTGAAGGCTATGTATTCATCAAAGGTGACATCCAAATTGACCTCTATCTGGCGGTGTCTTCGAATGTAGATTATGTAAGCCTTTGATGTCTCATTGTATCCAACAAACGTCCACTTCTTCCCAGAAGGCTCAAATTTGCCTTTTTCTCCTTGGGCACGTGAATGTAGTCTGAAAAACCAAATATCCTCAAATGACTAACCTCTAGTTTCACACTTGTGATCTCTATAAAAAGGTAGATGCTATTCAAAAATGCTATCAGGCAGTAGAACTCTCCCTAAAAAATATTTATGTCAATGAAAAAGAGGCCTTCACAACCCGGTCTAAGTTTCAAGAGGTTCTCGTATGGAAGCAAAGAGATAATACCCCAGGTCTTCCCCTTCTCTCTCATTCTAAACAAGTAAGATGCGAAATGGCCCTAAAAGCCTTAGAAACAAATCTAGGAGAAGGCAAGAAACTTGCCAGAGATGTAAAAGAGTCTTATCTAGAGGCATTATCTTCAATAAATAAAAAGTTGATTGAGTTTGAAGGAAATAACATCTCAGAGGCCTTGCGGTAGATTGAAATAGAAATGACCCAACAAAGCTCTAGAAAGAACAAGGAAAATACTCAGGCGACCATCCAAGAGATGAGCTAGATTGATTTACTTAAAATCAATGAATGGTTGGTTAATCTAAGTTCACAATATCAAGTCATGGTGCAAGAAGTGAACAAGATCTAGGAGAAGCTGCCACAAATACAAAAGAATATGTTTTCTTTTGAATTGAATGTAAGGATTGAGCCTTCAAGATTCGTGGTAGAATTGATGGAAATGTGCACCCAATGCATTGAATAGGGAAAAATAAGTATAGATGGGAGAAAATTAAAAATCATGCACAACGTCCACTTTCTCCACCCACTCTACCTTTCACCCTCCAACCATCACTTACCCCGACTATCCTTACCACCCGCATTCTCGCATCCACTCATCCCACCTTCTTAATGGACACTTGTTCCCCCATCATTATTTTCGTGAACATTTATTCTTCCCTGTAACCATTAGGCATCACATAACGAGCCAACGTTGAGCTATTCACCTAATTACCCCCCCATGGATTCAACTACAATTCCTTATCCTAGTGAACGCATCTGAAGGGACACATGACAACGAGATTAAATGGAAAAGATAGTAAGTTGAATGATTGTGGTGGCCTTAAAGGACATGTGTACTCAAATCAAAGATGAAAGGAAAACAAGTGCATCTACGAGCAAACGAAGAGACAGAGGAAGCGCGAGCAAAACTCAACAATATTTTCATGTTGTTTTTTTATTAGGATGTATTCTATTTTAGTCATATATGGTGGGAAGTCCAACGTTTTTCAGTTATGGCAAATTTTGTATAAATAAATAGATTTTAGATCTATTAAGGGTTGTTTCTTGCCAAATGTAAAAGAGAAACTCTTTTTGAGTATTAATACAAGTGCAAACAGAGATTCTAAGTTTCATTCAATTCGAGTTATGTGTTTCCTTTGTGTTTCCATTTCTCGGAATTTCTTTCTATAATTCTTGAAGAGTGAATGATTTCAATTTAGTACTACATCTACTGTGATCATAATATATCAGTGGTTTATTCAGTAACAACTTTTCCTCTGTTATTACTATGAGTAAAACAAGACCTGTGATTTGTGTGAATTACTACATTGTATCTCTTGTTCAAGGGTGCATCCTCTATCGTTCTTCTACTACAAACAAGGTGAGACTTATATGCAATTGATACTTGACTTTGTTTTAACAAATTTGTAAATATTTCTACATCATTTGACATTAGAATTGCGACTCAGATAACGAGATACAACCTCTGTACTGTCTTATCATAAATTTCATTTAAATATTATTTCTCATAAATTTCAAGGTAGAAAAAAGCACTCACAAAATACTTCATTTAAAACCTTTGATGCCTGACATTATTCTTTGAGCCTTAGAATAAATCTCAGGAACAACAGAGAGTCTAAAGTAGGCTCCCTCCTTCCATAGAGTTTGAACTTGGTATTCCTACTATGGTAGATTTGAGAGGTCAACAGGACTTAAGTATTCGAGTTAATCCTACCCCGACTCTCCTGCAGACTTATGCCCCATAACTCTCTAGCTGCTAGGACGAGGCAAAAAAAAGACCATTCAAAAGCATGGGTTCACATAGAGACAATACACATTTCTACCTTAATCATTCAATACTTAACTTAGTCATAGACATATATGTATTCAATCATCATTTCCATTTTAGTACACAGAGTCTGAAAATACTTATCAGAAAACCGGAGATGGAGGGAAATGGCTCAGGGATTTACACCATTGCAAGCAGTGGGAAAGCTCATGAAAACACACAGTTTTTATTGGAAGAAGAATACGAAGAGTTGGCATACAAGGAAAAAGGGAAGAGAAAGAGAGCAATGTGCAATGCTGGTCTGTAGAGTGATTGCAAGGCGCGTATAGAAATCCCAAGATCCAGAGGACTTTTTCGCAGGTGGATTTGATTCCATTACAGGCCAGGCAAGATTTACTGTAATCCAAATGCATCTTCTGTATATTCATGCTTCCATATATGAGGATTTAAGGAAGTTGTCTTCCATATATTCACATTTATATGCGTCATCCATATATGCACATATACGCCAGCACGCATATATGGAAGACACCATTATGGAAGTGGCCAACTTTAATATATGCATTGTTCGTATATGCACATATACGGAAGCGTGCATATACAGAAGGTGCATATACGGACGACGCATATACGAAAGGTGCATATATGGAAGGTGCATATACGAACGAAAAATATATGGAAGGTCCATATACATAAGAAATTTTTTGTAATCCAAATGCATCTTCTGTATATGTGTGCTTTCATATATGAGGATTTAAGGAAGTTATCATATGTATATGCACATTTATACATGCATTTATATGCGTCATCCGTATATGCACATATACGAAAGTGCGCATACATGGAAGACACCATTATGGAAGTGGCCAACTTCCGTATATGCATCGTTCGTATATGCACATATATGCATCATTCATATATGCATCGTTCGTGTATGCACCTTTCGTATATGCGTCGTTCCATATATATGGAAGTGGCGAACTTCTGTATATGCATCATTCATGTATGCACATATATGAAAGTGTGCATATACGGAACATTCATATACGAACGATGCATATACAGAAGGTGCATATATGAACGATGCATATATGGAAGAAATTTACTGTAATCCAAATGCATCTTCCGTATATGTGTGCTTTCATATATCAGGATTTAAGGAATTTGTTGTCCGTATATGCACATTTATACACGCATTTATATGCATCATCTGTATATGCGCATATACGGAAGACACCATTATGGAAGTGGCCAACTTTCGTATATGCATCGTTCATATATGCACATATACAGAAGCACGCATATACAAACGACGCATATACAGAAGGTGCATATACGAACGACGCATATATGGAAGAAATTTACTGTAATCCAAATGAATCTTCCGTATATTATGTGTGCTTTCATGTATGAGAATTTAAGAAAGTTGTCGTCCGTATATGCACATTTATACACGCATTTATATGTGTCATCCATATATGTGCATATATGGAAGATTCCATTATGGAAGTGGCCAACTTCCGTATATGCATTGTTTGTATATGCACATATATAGAAGCACGCATATACAAAAGGTGCATATACAGACGATGCATATACGAAAGGTGCATATACATAAGGTGCATATACGAATGATGCATATACAGAAGAAATTTACTGTAATCCAATTGCATCTTCCGTATATGTGTGCTTTCATATATGAGAATTTAAGGAAGTTGTTGTCTGTATATGCACATTTATACGCGCATTTATATGCGTCATCCGTATATTTGGATATACGAAAGCATGCATATATGGAAGATGCCATTATCGAAGTGGTCAACTTCCATATATGCATCATCCGGAAGGTGCATATACAGAAGGTGCATATATGAACGACGCATATACAGAAGAAATTTACTGTAATCCAAATGCATATTTTGTATATGTTTGCTTTCATATATGAGGATTTAAGAAAGTTGTTGTTCGTATATGGACATTTATACATGCATTTATATGCGTCATCAGTATATGCGCATATACAAAAAATGTCATTATGGAAATGGCCAACTTCCGTATATGCATCGTTCGTATATGCACATATACGGAAGCGCGCATATATGGAAGGTGCATATACGGAAGGTGCATATACAGAAGGTGCATATACAAATGACGCATATACAGAAGAAATTTACTGTAATCCAAATGCATCTTCCGTATATGTGTGCTTTCATATATGAGCATTTAAGGAAGTTGTCATCCATAAATGGACATTTATACATGCATTTATATGCATCATTCGTATATGTGCATATACGGAAGATGCCATTATGGAAGTGGCCAACTTCTGTATATGCATCATTCGTATATGCACATATACGAAAGCACGCATATACTGAAGGTACATATACAAACGACGTATATACAGAAGGTGCATATACGAATGACACATATACGAAAGAAATTTACTGTAATCCAATTGCATCTTCCATATATGTGTGCTTTCATATATGAGGATTTAAGGAAGTTGTCGTCTGTATATGCACATTTATACATCCATTTATGTGCGTCATCTGTATATGCGCATATACGGAAGTGTGCATATATGGAAGACGCCATTATGGAAGTGGTCAACTTTCGTATATGCATCATCCGTATATGCACATATACGGAAGCACACATATATAGAAGGTGCATATACAGACGACACATATACAGAAGGTGCATATACGAACAACACATATACGAAAGAAATTTACTGTAATCCAAATGCATTTTCCGTATATGTGTGCTTTCATATATGAGGATTTAAGGAAGTTGTCGTCTGTATATGCACATTTATACGTGCATTTATATGCGTCATCCGTATATGCGCATGTACGGAAGTGCGCATATAGGAAAGACACCATTATGGAAGTGGTCAACTTCCATATATGCATCGTTCGTATATGTATATATACAAAAGCGTGCATATATGAAAGCGCGCATATATGGAAGGTGCATATATGGACGACGCATATACAAAAGGTGCATAGAAGAACAATGCATATACAAAAGAAATTTACTGTAATCCAAATGCATCTTCCGTATATGTGTGCTTTCATATATGAGGATTTAAGGGAGTTGTCATTCGTATATGCACATTTATACGCACATTTATATGTGTCATCCGTATATGTGCATATACGGAAGACGCCATTATGGAAGTGGCCAACTTCTGTATATGCATCGTCCGTATATGCACATATACAGAAGCGTGCATATACAGAATGTGCATATACGGTCGACGCATATACGGAAGGTGCATATACAGAAGAAATTTATGGTAATCTAAATTTACAAAAGCACACATATACGGAAGGTGCATATACAGAAGGTCCATATACATATGAAATTTACTATAATCCAAATGCATCTTCCGTATATGTGTGCTTTCATATATGAGGATTTAAGGAAGTTGTTTTCCGTAAATGTACATTTGTGTTTTTTCCCAAGAAATTATATGTTTGATTATATTATTATTATTATTTATAAATATTTTTTTAAATATAAAAACTATTAGCCTTCACTACAATTTTTTCATAATTTTAGAGGTTGGAATTTAAAGTTGTCATGATTTTAAGAATTCAGATAGTCATGATTCATTTATTTAAAATTTATCAAATCTCATTAATTTGCCTTTCCTTGCTTTGAATAAAAGATAAGCCTTATCCCTTTGCTTGTTTGTTTGATTATATTATTATTATTTATAAATATTTATTAATATCTTTTTAAATACAAAAACTATTAGTCTTCACTACATTTTTATCATAATTTTAGAGGTTGGAATTTAAAGTTGTCATGGTTTTAAGAATTCACAGTAGTCATGATTCATTTATTTAAAATTTATCAAATTCTATTAATTTGTGTTTGCTTACTTTGAATAAAAGATAAGCCTTATCCCTTTGCTTGCCTGTTTGATTATATTATTATTATTTATAAATATTTATTAATATATTTTGAAATATAAAAACTATTATCCTTCACTACTTTTTTATCATAATATTAGAGGTTTTGATAAGCTTTATGCTTTTGGGATAATTGGTATTGATTATAAGTTAAGTTTATGGTTTGAATGCATTCATTATTTCTTTACCATAGTTTTGGTGTGGTCGTCCTTTATAATTTTCTAAAATTTTGTTGATTTTCTCTTTATATGTTTGGAAGAAATGTTAAATTTTATGTGCTTTAGCAATCCATATAAAAACAAAATGTTTTAATTTTTAGATAATCCTCTAACTTTTTTTTCCATTGTGAAATATTTGTTTTATTATATCATGTTTTATAAAAAAATAAATTAAAATTGGATTACATGAACAAATAAGAGGCTATGTTTCTATTGATTGAGTTTTCCATAATCTTGAAACATTAATGTTTAAACTTGTATATTTAGAATATAAGTTCTTTATATTATAATATTGCACAATTAGTAACAAAGATATATTAATTTCTTGTAGAAATTAGAGTATATAAAGTAGGGAATATAAAATGTGTAAAAAATGAAACTCATCTCTATATTGAAGAGGCTAGACTGCAAAACTTTGTATATTTAAATAAAACTAACTTCCATAAAACCAATTTTTTTTTTGTGCTTTAAGTGCCAAAAAAAAATTGAGATTAAAAACATAAAACAAAGTACTAGAAATTTCATCTATTGAAAGTATATAAAAATCCATTTCTTGTAGGCTTAAATATGTTCATATATCTGTAAGTAGCACCTATTTATACAACAAGACTTATCAAATTTCTAAATTTGTAGCCCAAGTTACTTAAACTTGGTGCATTGTTTAGACTTCAAAGTAGTCAACCTAGTGGGTTTTGTGAGAGCAATACTAGTTGAACATATATGTTCTATGTATTGTTTGTGAGTCTTGAACCCACGTACTTTCAAGTACTTTGGTGTGATTCTTGTCCTCTTAACCATAGCATAATCATTCACCTTTTTTGTCTCCTATAAAAGTTACAACACTATTAATAAATATCCAAATTGATATTGCTATTATAAAAACATGAGTATAGGGTATAGAACTTACCTCTCCCAATTTTTCTTCAAGTGGAGGTGAATGTTGTACTGGTTGAAGATAATGTGGTTTATGGTGGATTTCGAAAAAATGTGTCACATTCCCACCATCATTTGTGTGCAAAGGGGATTTTGGAGATGTATATGTTTTATTCTAAACATAAAATTAAAAGAAGATATAAGTACGCAACTCAAACATAATTAAATGTAAAATTTTGTTAATGATTATATAAAAGTATAAATACATGAAAATTTACTTTGCATTGCCACATTGAATGTAAATATGGTTGTAGCATTTGGCTTGTTTCGTTTACATTCTTTTCAATATTTTGACCATCTTTTGGGGTTTGTAATGATTGTAATGGTTCCTTGGAAAACACCCGCACCATAAATGCACATTAATGTATAGATTAAAAAAAAAAAAACCATATAATCAATCACAAATCACAAAAGATTAAAAAAAAGTAAAAAAATAGAATATTGATTTTAGTATTTTTATGAAATAGGTTGTATTGAAGCAAAACTTACTTTCGTGAAAATACCTTGAAATCTAGGTGAGCGTCGTAATGGTTGACAAGTCGATGCTCGTTGGATATCCAAGTTAGTTGAACTATA
Source organism: Picea mariana (assembly GCA_032191745.1). Taxonomy (NCBI): domain Eukaryota; kingdom Viridiplantae; phylum Streptophyta; class Pinopsida; order Pinales; family Pinaceae; genus Picea; species Picea mariana. Next base: position 485,142 of record JASDQU010100606.1, on the reverse strand, counting down.
TTCAACAACAAAACTATGCAGTGATCTCTCTGGGGAATTTTGTTGCTCGGGCTAGGCATATCAATAACAATGGAGAACCAATATACAATTGATAATAAAAATAAATACCATCTAATGATAAAATGTCTGGAAAACAATGCATGCAAAAAAATTGACTCAAGTGTGTACTCATTGTTATTACTAGTTTCCCCAGAGTTTAATATATGGGTATGCTCATCCAACTCTTCTTCCCCTACATCATTAGAAGGCCATGTTCTTTCTTTTTGTTGTAAAACAATATCTATGCGTTTAGATGTGTCCATATGTCTACGAGGTAAACTTTGATCCCAACAATTCATTTTTTCATGAATTTCTTTGAATCATCATTGAGCTGATCAAACGTAGAAACTGACTGTGAAAATGAGTTTCAATGAATTTAGTCAATAATAATTAATTTATATTATTAAAAAAGCACACAATTACAAATGTCAATAAATACTTACAGTGGAAATAATTTCTTCATTGACAAATCTTTTATATGCCTGCTTTTGTGCACAACACAACCTTGCATCTACATCATATTGAATTTTTTCATTCTGTCTTTTAACCTTACTTGGTGATTTCGTTGCACGTTTAACATTTTCATATCTTACTCGACCTCTTGGGCGTGGGTGAATTGGAGGGAGATTGTGTTTGATCGCATGATGGTGATTAAGGCTAGATAGTTTTGAACTGGTCAAGATATTGACACAATCACCAACCAAACAATAAAATACTTGTTTGGTGCCTTTGACAACTACATCCCATTCATGTCTATTTTCCGCCATTTTCTCAATTCCCTATAAATGAATATGTAAACAACAATGATGTTAGAATGACTATAAAAACACATTTAAATAAGAAGCAACTATTCCATATGCCTATCTATTCTATAAATTAGATCTACGCTTATGTGTGCTAATAAAAACATTTATACATGCAACATAGGTTGTGATGTCTCCTCTATGCCTTATAATGATTTTCATGTTAATATCAAGATTCAGAGTTAAAAACAATCACCACATCATCTCATAAATTAGTCATAATAAGGAAAAAGAAAAAGAAAAGATTAAAATATTTTTATTTTAATTATATTTTGAATATGATTTTTAAGTTTATTATGTAAATTTTCAATAGATTTCTATTCTAATTATATGTTTGATATGATTTTTAATCTTATTATGTAATTTTTCAATAGATTTCTATGGTTTATATGTTATTAAATTTTTAAGTTTATTATGCAAATTTCTAATAGATTTTTATGATTTATATCATTAACCTTCTAAGTTTATTATGTAAATTTCCAATAGATTTTTATGGCTAATATCATTAACCTTAGTAATCAATATTTATAGCTTAAGTCATTAACTTTTGTGGCCAATACTTATACTTAGAACTATGAATTATGTTCATAAAAAAATCATGTGAATTATCTTAGTCTAGTAGCTTTATGGTTTTCTAGAAAAACATTTTGTTATCAAAGCTATATTTACTCGTTATCAATGATTTTTTGTAATGCAAAGTATTTCTTTATTTAAATCCACTAATTCAAAGTATTAATTCCATCCAAATTTGTATTAATTCCATCCAAATTTTTTATGCCGACTTTTGGAAGCTGAAGCCCCTTTGGGAGACCATCCTAGCATCCTTGAAATAACTAATATTATTCACGTTTGTATTTTTTTCAAATCAAAGTTTAAATTGTAAATTAATATTATATTGAATTATATATACACACTTACTTTTGTAAATTGTGTTTACATATAAGTAATACATTATTAGGAGTTTCAAGTGTTTAATAATTACTTTATTTATTTATTTATTTTAGATTACATACAACTATTATTTTAAAACTTTTTAAAGATGTAGATATAAGGAGTTTGGTTGTTAATTTCACATGTTCTCTCTTTGTTTTAAGTGTTGGAGGATAATTCTACATGTGTCATAGTGCAATTGGATTGTTTGAATGTTTTTTCCAAGTAGATGTAAGAGAATGACAAATATTTTATAATCTTTTGTAGGCATAATAATATACAATATTATAGTCTTGAGGATTAGCTCAATTGATCTAGAGCTAGAAGTGAGTTTTCATGTTTATTGTTGGTCACCCATTTCAGTCTCTTGATTCTCAGGGTTAGGATGGCGTGATTACTCTCTTCATTCCACACTAAATATGTAACATGCAAATTGATGAAATAAGCTAACATATTTTAAAATTTTAATAGGATTTGGAAACAAATAGATAATAACAACAAATTAACAAAGAAAACGCCAACTATGAGAAGATTAATTTGTTTGATAAATTAATTAACCTTTCGTGAGTTCATTAACCTCTATTGTAAATCGAAGATACTAGAAATAGAATGACATCGATGTGATATTTATTGGAGGGAAACCTCTCATCCTTCTCGTTTATGCAGCATCATGAATGTTTGGTCTTTGGTTTTGGGTTTAGCCTAGTTTAGTTTTGTTTCATCATTTTTCTAGTTTTATCAGGATAGGCAATGATTGGGTTGCCATAGAAGCCGCTGGTAAGGGGTGGTTGAAGCTTCGATCTGATATTTTTTTGGAAAGGTCAACCTCGCATTCTGCTGTTTTTTTTCATTTTTGGGAATGTTCGGTCTTTGATTTGGGTTTAACCTAGTGTTGTTTCTGCATTTTCCTCGTTTCCCGTGGATAGGTTGTGATTGGGTTTCCATAGTAGCCACTGGGGAGAGGCAATTGAAGCTTCGATCTGATATTTATAGGAAAGGCCAACCTTGCATCCTGGTCGACGAGGAAACTTCTGTGTAAGTATTTGTGACGTGTTCTCTGACCTCAGAACATTTAAAATATAACATGGCTTCAACGCATTCTATAGGAGCCTATAGATACACAATTCAAGGTATTTATGTTTTCGATTTGTCATACGCAGGGATCCGAACCTTCATTTTGAGGATTCTCCCTCTCTTTTTCCATCAAAGGTCCAGATTTATATGGCTATACAACTGGACTAAATATCATAATAACAAGGTTTTTATTTTTTATGAATCTTAATTTTTCTAATATTTGTATTTAATATCTGGATTCTGAAACTTTGTACGGGAGTTAAGTTACGGAGATTTAGATTTTAGGCCATACTTATTTTATTTAGAACTGTTGGAGTTTCAAAGGACGAACAAACAAGCGCCCTATTTTCAAAAAAATTAAACTCAAATGCTGACATTACACTATCACATTCTCATGAATTAGCTTGTTTCTTGCGAACAGGCGGAGGACAAACATTGTACAATGGCAGATTACAGAATTGCACACTGTATGACTTTTTAGGGCTTCCACGAGATTCATCTCAAAAACATATAAAGGATGCGTACCGGTTTTCGTGTTAATGCTTGCTCTTGCGTGCTTAGGTGGGAGATCGAGCCCGGCTCCTGCTTCTAGCGGAGATAGACGTGGACTACTTATGCCTTGAGTCACTAAGATCCTGGTAAATACTCTGGTTAATTCGGGGCATATATTCGGATTGAAAAAGTCTGTTAGTAAAACGAAATTCACGAGTAAAAATGGTTGGTAATATGGTAACCACGAATTACACAGAACAAGGATTACGGGTTGGTAAAAACCATTAAAAATGGTTGGTAATAACTTGGTAAGACGAATTAAAGCAAGACAGAGAAGTTCGATCCCATGTACTTCGAATCTGATCATTTACCCGATCCCATGTACTTCAAATCTGAGCATTTACCAATTAATTAAGGTGACTCTCACTTGTGGGTACTCTAAATCGAGAAGCACACAAGCACATTTAAAGAACTGCAGTAACGTGCACGCTGAAATCAATGCATGGTTCGCTGGGAAATGGTCAACCAGAAAAGATAATGGATGGATGCAAGTTAATGGATCATTGTCCTCCATGAAAACCTGCATCAACTGACCTGCGTACTTACCTGTGTACTTCATATTTACTTGGGGAACCATGCACTAAGCTAATCACTGGCTTAGTGCATGGTGCATAATGCTTGCCTGCTTCTTGGGCAGCTTGTTGGCTTTTGCTTTCATCATGTCCCTGTACTCCTCGAATTTGTTAATGGTCTTTTGGTTGTTGTGGATCTTCAATATTCTCTTGATTTTGCAGATGGGATTTTCCTTCTTCAACCAACTTGATTGGAATATGATCTCAACCACGGTGCGGGCCGAATCGTCTTCACCCATCGCCGATACTGTTTATGATCATCGGGTCGAATCGTCTTCACCCAGCTTCGCTGATGATGCACAGGAGCAGGCGCCTGCCCTCTTCTCAGAGAGCTGACGATGTGGTGCTCCAAATGGAGTTCCAGATGATCTGAGGTGTACAAGAAAATTTAAATTTGAAATAACGCCCACCTATTAGAAAAGTAGGAAAATTTAAATTTGAAATAACGCCAGTCCATTTACGCATACATTCATTTACCGTGCTGCAATTAACACGGACGATGCATAGGAGCAAGCGCCTGCCCTCTTCTCAGAGATCTGACGATGTGGTGCTCCAAATGGAGTTCCAGATGATCTAAGGCGTACAAGAAAATTTAAATTTGAAATAACTCCCGCCCATTAGAAAAGGAGGAAAATGTAAATTTGAAATAACGCCAGTCCATTTATGCATACATTCATTTACTATGCTGCAATTAACAAGAACCTATACATCCATCAACCATGTTGTAATTAACGCAAGTCCCTTAGGACATCCTTACGACAGAGGTGACACACAGTAAGTGCACGCTGGAAAGAAAACAACTAAGGAGAAAACCAAAACTATAAAAAATATATTTTTGAAATAAAACCAAATTATATTATCAGCATTAAAAATATATATTAATTTTAAAAAAAAAATTAACATAAAAATTTTAAATAAATTAAAATTTAATAATTTGTATTTTAAATAATATCTTATCATTTACTATTCATCTAATTTTAAATAAAATTAATAGTTACTTTTACCATTCATCTCATTCTAAAGAAAATTAACTATTATTTTTATTCATCTAATTCTAAATAAAAATAACTATTACTTTATCATTCATTTAATTTTAAATAAAAGTAATTGTTGTTTTTTTCCTGATATTACATATTAAATAGGTTTATATGATTTTTATGGAGAATTAATTATCATGTATGCATCATTAATGAGTTGCATTTTTTTTTTTAAATTTCAATCTATGTAACTAATACAAAACCAAAAAAATAAAAGACCCACGAAATTCCAACAGGACGCCCACAAAACTGAAGTGAGATCTCACGAAATTAAAAGAAAATGCCTCGTATCAATTGGATGAGAAGGAGGTGACTCCTACGGTGTATTTCCACGATAAGCTAGGATGGTAAATTTCGTGTTCGCGGCAGTCATTGACTGACGCATTTTGATCATTTTTTTTTCTTAGCTCATAACCAAGTTCCAAAACCCTAATGGGCGGAGCGTACGCTTGAAAGTAAACCTCTCTCTCATGAAGCCGTCCAACATTTCCTGCGATTTGTGTACATTTACATTTCAAATGAAATCCGGCCTGGAGGAAGGCATTCGGTGCATTATGTCGGCTCTATGTATCATGGGATTCCTGGAGCGATAAAACTTGCACATTGACCATGAAATTCACATGCATAAACGCAAGGTAGTTAATATAAATGCCAGCGATGGATCATAATACTTGTTGATAACTCTAGCGATGACATGAGAGAGCTCAACTGTAACTTTTCCGAAGGCAGGATGGGAAAAACTCAGTCTCATAGAATGAAATCTGATAACATATCAATCCCTCACTAGAACGATTTTCCAATGTATACATCTACAAAGAACAAACAGAGGGAATCTTTTTCTGATATTGGCAAACCTAAATATATAGTCTTTTGGATCTACAGTGCCCTAGGATATGAAACCCTTGCTATCCTAGCCATGGACAAGAGTGCAACACCATCATTAGTATCGTATATGCATGTAACCGGGAATTTACGCATGCCACCAGAAAACGGTTTTTAGACAAGCAAACCTTGAAAATATTTCTCAAGCCAACAAACAACAAATCAATGCTCCGCAAAGCATATTGAGAGGCTTAGACCCTTTGCGCAATAGGCCATCCTGGAAGGACTTCAACTAGATCCATCGAAGTTGACAACCAAATCTTTTTGATGAACGGATTCGTTGATGCCCACAGTCACAACTCGAGATCCCCAGGAATAGTCCAGGTGATCCTAACAACAACGGGCACATAGTTAGATTGCCTCCGCTGCACAAATGTGGGGGCACTAGACCCTGAAGAAATTCTTTGAAACATCCAGCCACTCCAGAGGTGAGTTCTGTCCTAGCTGCTCTGGCAAATGACCGCTCAAGGAATTGTTACTCTCGCATTCCATTTCATTTGAAAAAAATAAATCGCAGGAAGGCCGATCTCCGGGATATTCAAAGACCATTCTGCGCGGGGTTTTCAAATATCAAAATTGTGGAAGGCCGGTCTTCAGGAGGAGGGAAACCGGTTCAAATTTCAAATTTAAAGTTCCATGGGATGAGTTGCTTACAGAACTGACAGTGTGTTTAATGCTATGCAGGAACGGTCGGAGATGAAACGCCGAAATTATCACTCGGGAATGGAGTCGGGAATTATGTCAATATATTATAGCATGCATGTGACATAGACAAAGTAGTTGGTACAGATCCACCGGGGCCGGAATACATGTCGGAGTTGGGACACTCGGGAGGGAAGATTGCTCCCGAGTTAGCCTACACCTATATATATATCACAGCAACTACTGGGAGACACATGTGAACGGCGACACTCACCTATATATATATCACAGCAACTACTAGGAGACACATGTGAATGGCGACACTCACGCAGTATGTGCATCATATTGAGATCACCTAGACGCCTATCGGTCCAGGCCATTGTAAGTCAAATCAACAGACACAACACCTCGACACAAAAAAGGAAGAGAAATAGCAAGCCGCACGAAGAAAGAAACTAGCAATACAACCCACTCAACATGAGGCTTCTAAAGAGAACAAAGCAATGTTGGATCATCAAACTCTTCAAGCAAAAACCTAGACTAGGCAAGCAGATTAGATCAAAAGAAACCAAATCAATCCAAGTGTAAAGGAATAGGAGCGAATTCAAATAGGTTTGAAGTTTTGGCACAAATTAATAATAGGACATATTTAGAGGTAGTAGCATCAATAGAAAAAGACTTTAGTTCATCATCCATCAAAATTTCTATTTGAGAAGAATTATGACCATCTAACAATCAAGAAGGGGAAATTTTGAGGAAGTGGAAGAGCAGCAAGAGAGAAAGCTCAGTCCATAGGCACATAAACAAGAAAAAGAGCATAACAATAGTTTGAAATAGATGCATTAGAAGAGGCATGTCTCAAAGAAAATAAGGTCAAGAAAGTAGGAAGGAAGCTCTGAAAAGACCTAAGGTAAGAAATAGAAAATAAATAAAGAGATTTGGGAACTCAACAATCAATTGAATATTTTTTTCTCTCTTGGGATGAGATCCATCAAAAACATTGAAGTATCACACCTACCCCATGGGTGGGGGTCCAAAAAGTCCAAAAATTATAGGTAAATAGTGCAAAACAATCTCTTGGAGAGGTATGGGTAATAGCACAAAATCAGATTCACATAGATGTCTTGTTAAGAAAGAAAGTCCTTCTATCCTCCTCACCCAAGAGACTAAATTAGAAGACAAAGAAGTTGTTTAGATAAGGAAAAATCTCTATCCTCCTCACCCAAGAGATTAAATTAGAAGACAAAGAAGTTGTTTAGATAAGAAAAATGTTAAAATGGGAAAGTAGAGTGATAAACAAATATTCAATTGCTTACCATATCAATACAATGGACTCTATTATATAGAGTGTATAGGTTGTTATGAGATCTAACTTATTCTAAAGATAACTGGAGAGGTTGAGAGAATATCTCAACCACACACCAAACTAGGATCTCACCATGTTAAAATGGGAAAGTAGAGTGATAAACAAATATTCAATTGCTTACCATATCAATACAATGGACTCTATTATATAGAGTGTATAGGTTGTTATCAGATCTAACTTATTCTAAAGATAACTGGAGAGGTTGAGAGAATATCTCAACCACACACCAAACTAGGATCTCACCA
>JASDQU010100606.1:404395-445702 GCA_032191745.1 Picea mariana | reverse complement strand
AATGGCTCAGGTACATAGAATTTTCTAGGACCACTACATCAAAATATCATAGTCTTGCTTTCAATTACTTGTGTCACAAATGACATAACTATGCACACCTTCAAACCAAAAAATATAAGCACAACTCAATCTCACTTTTGTGACTTAATTTGGAGGATGTGTGAGTCCGACGAAATGAGCACATACACCTCACTTCGTTTCGCTATAACACCTCCATGTAATGATGCCTTTGTCCTTTTTGCATCCTCAACGAATAACGACAACATCCTCCCGGACAACGCACAACCGAGAATCTCTTCCCTTTTAGCTGACGACTCTTCAAAACACTGTTTCCTGGTTTCAATACGCTTCACGACAATAAAGAGTTCTACAAACAACAACAACAACAACAGAAAACTTCTCTTTCTCAACAATGAAGAGTTATCTCACGCTCTCCTCTGCACCAACAAGGCGGCTTCCTTTTTGTTGAGCTCTCCTTCACAGCAACCAACACTAGCATCTTAATTGCTTCCTGCAAAAATAGCATGCAATGAGCATGCCAAACAGCTCTCCCGCTACTCTCGTGAATTTTTTTATGAGATCACATGCATTGGCGATCCCCATAACTACTAACATAATCCCTGCCCAAACACATATCCAGCCTGCACATGCTAAGAAGAGCGCATTACCAATCTCTCTTCTCCTCTTAGCGAAATCGTACATATATTTGTACATCAATGCGGTACTCGAAACAATGCCGTGCTTGACATTGAAATTGAGAGAACAGAAAGGCGAAGACAATGCTCTTGTGGCCTTGACATTTTCATAGGTCGTAATCCCTGAAGCCAACGTCTCATAAAAACACCGCCATTCTGAACTTGGTTTATGCTTAGAATGGCAGAAAACCCTCGTTGAATTGCCAGTGCTATCAAATATCAAATATTCTTTTGAAGGCAAATATTCTTTCTTATTTAGCGTCGCCGCATCATTAGGCTCCGGCTTTAATAACGAAACGGTAGCAGAAAGGTCGTCCAGCAGCTCCATGGAAAAGCTTTTCTCAGTTTCAAGGATTTAAAGCAGTCACCTCGAACTTATTGCTTTGAAAAAAATATGGACCGATAAACACTTGTAAGCAGCGACAAGAAAACCTAACAGGAAGGTTCGTCTTCGTTACGTCACAGGCTTGAGCAGAAGTCGAAAATATCGAACCCAACAATGCTGTAAAGACTAGAAGCCGCTGATAAATTCGGCAGCGACGATGCAATTCATCTTCATTACTAGAGACCGGTCGCTCCTTGCTTCCCCGCAGAAAACTTCCAGATCTGGGGGTCCTTCTGGGATCGAAATCAGAGGTCTTCAAGAAATAATGAGAAGCAATCCAACACTACTGCCACAAAATCCAAAAAGACACAGCGGCCACAAGTACAATCGACAGGCCCTCATTATCTTTCCAAGGTTATCTCGAGGCTATAGCATGCGAGAGATGCGCAATAAATAAAACACAGTGGCGCTTTAAATATATACACTTGACAACACTCAAATACTAACACTCAGGTCGTGAACGCAGCAAATAGTAGCTACAACACGCAGTTAGAGGGAACGCAAAACGCGGTCCCGTCACTCTAGATAACAGTCTCAACGCTATCTCCAGCAGTGATTGCAAACTCCAGCAKCGATGGAAAACATCTTCAGAAACAATGGCGGGTCACAATGTTAAGCTCTTAGACATTATCTACTCTACTCTCCACATATTTCTGGGCACTCCCATGAGGGAGTCACGCCCAGTCCTGAAGCTCTGATACCATGTTAAAATGGGAAAGTAGAGTGATAAACAAATATTCAATTGCTTACCATATCAATACAATGGACTCTATTATATAGAGTGTATAGGTTGTTATCAGATCTAACTTATTCTAAAGATAACTGGAGAGGTTGAGAGAATATCTCAACCACACACCAAACTAGGATCTCACCAATCCAGCTCTCTAACAACCTCTTAATAATAGGATCACACAACTCACGTAGAGATTAACTCTACCTCTCAATACATTAGCAAGTATATTAGATAAGTAGGAATTATATATTCCAACAAAAAAATCATTGTAAAATAGAAAAAGTAGAAGAAGTTAACTACTCCAAAGGTGTGTTTGGAGGAATTTACATAATTTGGAATAAGTTAGTTTAAAATATGGATTTCTCTTTCAAAACTTAAAATTGGATTCTAATCAATTTTACATATCATCAAACTAGTTAGAAATACAATATAAACAATTTTACACATCATCAAACTTGTTAGGAATACAATATAATCAATAATCAATGTATATATTCCAACCAATTGCAAGGAAAAAGAACAATGTTGGGAGTCTCTCATAAAGATTAGGGACACACCATTTTGAGGCTAACTAACATTGATGCCTTTTTAATTTAAAAACAATACACCACGTTTTTTTTTGGAATGTGAGTGTGTAAACAAAATTTGGCGAGAAGATTTTTTGAAAATATCAACGAGGATGGAAATTCCGAAGAGTGGAAAGGGTATGTTTACTCACAATGTGAAATGCTAGAGAGGAACAATAGAAAGTAAACCCCTTCTAAAAAGATTTTTCACAACTCTAACAAAGTACATTTTTTGGAAAATATGGGTTGAAAGGATTAATTACCGACCCTCCAATCCAAGTGGAGATAAAGGATAATGAGATTTTAACATAATTTATGAGTTTCAAAGGTTATATATTCTTTGAAAATTAAGAATGGAATGAAAATGTAGATTCATCATTTTCAAATATTTATTGTTCTAATTTGAATATTTAATATATGTCTATTTAATTAAAAAGAACATATGAAACATGACATATAGTTTAATCAAAATTTTATACAAAGTATTTTATTATAGTTTATTCTGAAAGTTGTTGAATGTATATAAAGATTTGTCTTGAAAGATCACTATTTTCATAGTGTTGTTTTCTTTTTAGCTAGTTTACCTCTTTTGCAAATTATTTTTTATCGTTTCATGATACATTTTCTAGAGAGAAATTCTTTTTCATTTTTTCTACAAAATTAGAAATACTTTTATAAATTGAAAATTGAAAGTTTTCTCAATGCAAGCCACAAAAGGTTGTTGGTAAGGTACATTGATTAATAAACTATAGACAAATCCTCATGATCTTGTCACCCTTCAAAGATGTTTGTAAAGTGAGTTCAATATAGTTGCACATGATATATATGATATTTCAAAATTAATCTTGACCCTTTAGATCTCATAAATTTCAAAATTATATAATATTTCCAAATTAAACCCTACAATTTATATTGAAATAAAACATTTTTAATTTAAGCACAATATCATCAACATAAATTGTCACTTTTCATCATCATAAACAATATAAGAGAAATCAAAAATCAAATAATAAATTGATATCTTGAGTTCCAATATATATATATATATATATATATATATATATATATATATTAAAAGAAAAAAATAATTTGAAATAGGTTAGTTTAAAATATGGATTTCTCTTTCAAAATTCAAAATTAGATTCTAACCAATTTTACACCATCAAACTCGTTAGAAATATAATATAATCGTAACACACAAACTTGAATATAATTACGCAGAAAGGCCTACACCTATTGACAATGGACAAATTTAATAGGTTTTTAGTCCTTAATCAATTTTGTATGGACAAGATTAAATATTGATGGAATATTCTTAGTAGTCCCAATAAATCAATGGTTATGATTTCAACCACTAACTTCTTCACTATTATAAAGACATCACTTTACATCTTTATTTTTTTACTTTTACTTGATCATATTTAAAATTTACTATGGTGGCTAACTGATTGTCACTTTAATTGATTAACAAAAATCAAGATTTAGTAGTCTCTCTCAAATCTATAATCTAAATTTTATAACTTAGAGTTTGTGTTATTTAAAATGTGAAAACTGATGGCTATTATTACTTTCCATTTCTCGGGCAATGTATAGTTTACTTTCCACTTCCTCAATCGTTTTCCCTACCCTATCGCTTTCATCTCCACTTACTCGACCGTTTCCTCCCGTATTCCATCAGGACTACGTTCTGTGTTGATTCCAATTCCAAACCATCCTAGATGGATTGCATGTGGTTATTGTTAACTGCCAGGTAATTGTATGAGAAATTCTCGCTTTCAACTTGAGCATGGAGCAGTTTTTAGCACAACTGTCTGACTCGAGTAAACATGGAGCGGTTTTAGCACATACACGAGTAAGCATTGGCTTCTGTTTAAACCCTATATTTAAAAAAAACAATGTTTAAACCCTATATTTAAAAAAAACAAATGTAACTTTGTCTTTTGCAATCAACCAAATTCCTTTGGATTCACGCCGAGGGTTTACTCTACAATCTCAGTAATGGAGTCACACATAAATGTTGAAATTGTTTTAGCATTGGCTTCTGTTCAAACCTTAGAGTTACAAAAACAAATATAACACATTCTTTAACTTCCAGGTAATTGTATGAGAAAGTGTCGCTTTCACTTTCAACTTGAGCGTGCAACGATTTTTAGCACAGTCGCCTGATTCGAGTAAGCATGGAGTAGTTTTAGCATAGTCGCGAGTAAGCATTGGCTTCACTTTACAAAAAAATATATATATATAACTTTGTCTTTTGCAATCAACCAAACTCGCTTAGATTCACATCGACCACGTTCGCGGTTGATTCCAATTCCTCACCATCCTCGATCGGTTTTCTATAGTTATTGTTAACTGCCGGGTATTTGTATGAATAAGCATTGGCTTATGTTTAAACTCTATATTTACCAAAAACAAATATAACTTTGTCTTTTGCAATCAACCAAACTCCTTTGGATTCACTTAGAGGGTTTAATGGACAATCTCAGTAATGGAGTCACACAGAAATGTCACAGAGTTACATAAACAAATATAATTGTCTTTTCCAATCAGCCAACAACTCTCCATTCGAGATATTTTCATGTCCAAACATTTTCATTTGAAATTTAAATTTTTTATTTTTTTTCTTTTCATGTTGGAACATTGTCAATTGAGTTTTACAATTATTTTATTTTAAATTAGAGTTAAAATATTTTAAGTTATGGAATTATTTTTATGTACATTGTCATTGTCATTTGTATTTGCAACTATTTTAGGTAACCCTGTACGAACAAAATTTTATGCACAATTTAACTCATTCTTGTGATATTACTATTGAGAAAGTTTTATTTTGATACAAGTAAAAAAAAATGAATGCATGAGTTTTTAATCATTTTGAATTTTACATAGTATTGAGATTGGTTTGATTCTAGTGAATAACAATATCTATTACTTTTTTACATTTACTTAATCATATTAAGAAATTATTATATAAAATTATATGATTGCGAATCAATCATAAACCTTTCAATATTTACCAGCAACAAATTAACCACTATGTTAGTTAAATTCTTGTTGCTACAAATGGTWGAGTACATTTCAGCTTCCATAGAGCAGTACGCCAAGCTTAGCACCGCACTCGGATAATCTATCTCCGACTGCCACAGAATGGTTAGAGCAACAGACCTCTTGGCTCGATCATTCAAGTTAATCGTAACACACAAACTTGAATCTTTAGAGCGCAATGCGGTTCTCTCATTGAAGACTGCGATATATAAATTGATCATGGGGACTCATGTACTCACAAACCTTGCAGGCTAAAGCCATCAGGAGCCATAGACACCGCAGTTCTGGATGTCATGTCTGATCTCTAGATTAGAGAATATAATGTGATTCTTTTGAAGCAATAATTGAGCAACGGAGATTCTTTGAAAAGTGTGTAATAATAAGAAGGAAATTAAAAGGGCTCATCCTCGCTTGTTTCAGAGGATATTTTAGATGGAGGGAATACATACAGAACCTATATAAACATCACCGCCATTTGTATGGTAAAGAGAAAGACGGCATATTAAAAACGAGCGTCTCCCTTCGTACCAGCCAGTGCCTGTCCCTCCTCCATGGGCCAACTCTTGGCATAGTGCAACAAGTGGGAGCACAGCAAGATTCAGATTTGTCACCAAGTTTGGGGGCCAGCCTGTGTCCGTTCGCTTGTAGTTAATCCTATGCTCCATAAGAGGGTCCACCCGTCCACCTATATATTATAAGGAAACCGTCTCAATTGCATATACTATATTGGATATGCACTCAACTTGCACAACAGGATTTATCCGAGCGGGACCTCGTGACTTCCCTCGTTCACTCAAGTTGGGATTTGTGGGAACAATTCTCATTTCCTGTTCCGGAGTTTGAAGCTCGGAATGAGTAAGACAAAAGGATTGGTTTGTTTCCGAATGTCATTCATAAGTGGTTTCATTGTTCAATAAAATTGTGAAAGTGCCGTTGACTAAGGGTTACTCCCTTTACCGTCAACAATCTTTGTTAAATATGTCAAAATAGGCATAAGAGTTGTGTAGGTATAGGAGTTGTGGTAACTGTCAAATTTGATGGGTTATTTGGATTTGAAATTTAAACTTTGGGTCATTTGAATCAGATTATTTTTTTAGGCAGAGGGGAATACATCTATTAAAAATGGCCAGATTTAGGGCCTTTTAATCATTGATGGGATTTTAATGGACACCAAGTTTTTAACTTTGTTTCTTTACCAATATGTGAGATATCTGATAAAATCTTGACAATGTGTTAAAGAAGCATTCGCTGTTATATTAAAAATGGCCAGATTTAGGGCCTTTTAATCATTGATGGGATTTTAATGGACACCAAGTTTTTAACTTTGTTTCTTTACCAATATGTGAGATATCTGATAAAATCTTGACAATGTGTTAAAGAAGCATTCGCTGTTATTTTAATTGCTCAGAAGTAAAGGTTACAATCTTCTCACATATGACTTATAAAACTTTCCTAATGCCTCTTAAGGATGCCTTTTAGGGTTACCTTGCGTAAACCCATTTATTACCTTTAAATATGATTCATCATATATAATCCCATGGAAAAATATGATGGGTTACCCAATACCATGGGGTCAATATATCTTCTTCATGCTTTTATTACTCATAGGTAAAGATTACAATTTTCCCATATCAAACTTATTTATGAGTTTTGCCATTTTTAAGAACTATCACCATTTATCAGTTTTGATTGTTATCACATTTCCAACATATATAATACTCCACATCATCCATTTGTTAAACATGTCAAAACATGGATAGGAGTTGTGGTAACTGTCAAATTTGATGGGCTATTTGGATTTGAAACTTCTTGAGATAAAATCTTGACAATGTGTTACAAAAGCATTCACTGGATATTTTAATTGCTTAGAGGGAAAGGTTACAATCTTCTCACATATGGCTTATAAAACTTTCCTAATACCTCTTAAGGATGCCTCTTAGGGTTACCTTTCCCAAACCCTTTCATTACTTTATCCAAGCAGACCAAAACACTAAGCTACTTGAGGTATTTTACAATGGAGTAATTCAAATCTTTAAATAGACTTCATCATATATAATCCCATGGGAAAATATGGAAAAATATGATGGGTTATCCAATACCATGGAGTCCTTATATCTAGGACTAAGCAGATATATATCTTATACAACATAACTACTACTGTAACATGAACTACCACTAGTTCAAGAACTACCACCATTTATCAATTTTTCTTATTATCGCAATTCCAACATATATAATACTCCACATCATCCATTTTTTGAATAATCATTATACTACACAAATTTTACATGTGGAGTCTTCTGCTTGGGAAGCAAAGAGCACTAGTTAACAGGAAGAAGAAGGTCCACCCTAACAACAATGGAGAGAGAATGAGGGATGTTATGTTGCCTTGGAAATAATAAGAACAGTTATGATCCACAATTAAATATGTAAAAATAAAAAAAGCAGCAACAATAAGACTCGTATACAAGAATATAAAAAGTTGCACAAATACAAGTACGCAGAAAATGAAAAAGGAAAACTGGAAGTGAGAAGTAAACAAGTGATGCATAGTAGCATAGTCCCTGCTAGGTTGGGGTGGGAGTAAATACGACCTAGTACATACACGTGGCTAAAAAGTTGAAATACATGTGGTTTGCATGCATAACATAGTATTCCCGAATTAGTTCTTCCTGAAAAATATAAAAAATTATCAACATTTGAAAGGTTGTTGGACACAAAAAATTTAGCATTATCAAATTAGTTATCTTTAAAACAAGGGTTCCTCGACACAAAAGAAATTGAAATTTATGAAATTATAGGTTTCTGGACAGCATAAACTATACATACCAGAAATGTAATTTTATAAAGTAGATATTTAGTTTTATATATACGAAATATGTACTTTTATAATGGATCGCGAGTTGTCGGGCTGGCGGGCTCAAAATTGGGCGAAATTGAGAATCAGAGTTGCACACTATAGAAATTTATTAGAAATTAATAAATTATACATACAAAATATCTACCTTTAGTAAATTAGATATTTATTTTTATACATATGAAATTTGTACTTTTATAAAGTATGGGGACGAGATTTTATAGAGCATGCATGGAGCCCTCATTGGATACTTAGCCAGTTTTTGGATCGCGGGTTCTCAGGCTGGCGGGCTCAAAATTGGGCCTCTGATTTTTCGTTCCCTACAAATAACACCAATAGTTCCGCGATATACAAAATGATACGCAAATTTGTGGACTCTACAAATTTACCAGAAATTAATAATGTATGTTACATATCTCAGGAAATTACATGAACCTTTAAAAGCATATAATAGAATAGTAATAATGTGTGTTACATTTAGTTTTCTTTAAAACTAAGGCTTTTCTTGGACAAAAGAATATAGCATTGCCGAATTAGTTTTCTTTACACACGTTTTATAGAGCATGCACGGAGCCCTCATTCCATACTTAGGAAGTTTTTGGATCGCGGTTTCTCGGGTTAGCGGGCTAAAAATATGGGCCTCTGTTGTTCTGTGCCCTAGAAATAGCACTGAGAGTTCCACGACATACAAATTGACAAGAGGACTTGCGAACTATAGAAACTTATGCCCTCATTGGATACTTAGCCAGTTTTTGGATCATGGGTTCTCGGGCTAGCGAGCTCAAAATTAGGCCTTTGATGTTCCGTGCCTTACAAATAACACTAACAGTTCTGTGATATGCAAAATGAAACGCAGAGTTGCAAACTCTACAAATTTACCAGAAATTAATAATGTCTGTTACATATTTGTGGAAATTACATGAACATTTAAAAGCATATAATAGAATAGTAATAACGTGTGTTACATTTAGTTTTCTTTAAAACTAAGGATTTTCTTGGACAAAAAAAATATAGCATTGCCAAATTAGTTTTCTTTGCACACGTTTTATAGAGCATACATGAAGAGCTCATTCCATACTTAGGCAGTTTTTTGGATCGCGGGTTCTCGGGCTGGTGGGCTAAAAAATGGGCCTTTGTTGTTCTGTGCCCTAGAAATAACACCGAGAGTTCCGAGACATACAAATTGACAAGTGGACTTGCGAACTATAGAAACTTATGCCCTCATTGGATACTTAGTCAGTTTTTGGATTGCGGGTTCTCGTACTGGTGGGCTCAAAATTGGGCCTCTGATGTTCTGTGCCCTACAAATAGCACCGTCAGTTCCACGATATACAAAATGAGACGCGAAGTTGCGGGCTCTACAAATTTACCAGAAATTAATAATTTCTGTTACATATCTATGGAAATTACATGAACATTTAAAAACATATAATAGAATAGTAATAACGTGTGTTACATTTAGTTTGCTTTAAAACTAAGGCTTTTCTTGGACAAAAAAAATATAGGATTGTCGAATTAGTTTTCTTTTCACACGTTTTATAGAGAATGCACGAAGCCTCATTCCATACTTAGACAGTTTTTGGATCGCGAGTTCCCGGGCTGGCGGGCTCAAAAAAGGGTCTTTGTTGTTTCATGCCCTAAAAATAGCACCGAGAGTTCCACGACATACAAATTGAAAAACAGACTTGTGAACTATAGAAACTTATGCCCTCATTCGCGGGTTCTCGGGCTGGTGGGCTCAAAATTGGGCCTCTGATGTTTCATGCCCTACAAATAGCACCGACAGTTCCGCGATATACAAAATGAGATGCGGAGTTGCGAACTCTACAAATTTACCTGAAATTAATAATGTATGTTACATATCTGTGGAAATTATATGAAAATTTAAAAGCATATAACATAATAGTAATAACATGTGTTACATTTAGTTTTCTTTAAAACTAAGACTTTTCTTAGACAAAAATAATATAGCATTGCCAAATTAGTTTTTTTTTCACACATTTTATAGAGCATACATGGAGCCCTGATTCCATACTTAGGCAGTTTTTGGATCGCGGGTTCTCGGGTTGGCGGGCTAAAAAATGGGCCTCTGTTGTTCCGTGCCCTAAAAACAAGACCGAGAGTTCTGGGATAGACAAATTGACAAGTGCACTTGCGAACTATAGAAACTTATTATAAAATAAATAATGTCTATTACATATCTCTGGAAATTACATCAACATTTAAGAGCATACAATAGAATAGTAATAACGTCTGTTACATAGTTTCGTGGAGGAAAACAGAAAGAAATTAGCATTCCCGAACTATTTTGTTCGAAAGAAAAGGGTTTTGGACAGAAGAGAAATCAAAATATATCAAAGTATAGGTTCCTGGACACCCAAAAAGTTGGCACATAATAGAATAGTAAAAACGTCGTTAAAGACAAAAAAATAAGCATAAAATAGGACACAAGAAATGTAGTAGATCCAAATTAGTTTTCTTTGGAACAAACAAGAAAGGTTATTGGAAACCCAAAATTTAGTATACAATAAAGCCATTGTCGAATCAGTTTTCTTTGGAATTTATCAAAAATTAATAATGTCTGTTACATGTTTCTGGAAATTTAAATGCGTTTATCATATAGATTGGGATTGGGGCTCCCGTGGACCATAAAAGGAAATAAGTACAAGAATTAGGAACATCGCAAGAAGAAGTGTGCGATGGTAGAGAGGAAGACCTGAAAAGAAGAAATTAGAAGTTATGAGTCTTTGGTTACAGTTTTCTATTTAAAGAGGTCATAAGTGGATTGATAAAGAAAACAAGATGACAACATAGACTTAAAGTGGATTGATAAAGAAAACAATATGCCAGTATAGACTTACTACGAAGCCGATGTGTTTTTGTTGCTGTCATTGATGGTCAGTGGATTCCTATTCATCAGTTGTTGCCCTTCATGGACGAGGCTGTCCATTCTCTGTTGGAACCATTCTTCGATGTGGCTTTTCATGGGGCTGTGTTGATTTCATCTAGGATTTCTATGTCGTAAAGGTCATTTTCTAATTTCCTTAGATCCATTGAAATACTATGCAGACTCTGTTCAATTTCTTTATTGTGTGCCGCATAGTCCAGTACCCAGCGTTCGTGCTCATCTAGACGATGTTCAATTATGCCGTAAAACTTTTCGAAAGACAACCCATTTAAAATATCAACTTGTTCCTGGAAGGTTTCTTTGGTGATTGACAACGATTTGAAAATTAAGTTTGGATCTTGAACCTCGTTGGTAGTTCCTGCTAAGTCCATTTGCAGTAGTCTTGTGAATAAATATTCATTTTCTAATATGACTTGTTTACATGATTTGACAATGAGCTCTAGGTTGTCAACTTTCTTTTGCTAGCATACTTTTAGTTTTTTGGTCCGCTTTGGAGAGGAGAGTTTCTCTTGTCTTATTTTCAGTTCCGATGTGTTGACGACATAGTTAGCAAAAGGGGCAAGTACCTGATCACATAAATGTTGTTCATTTCTTAAATTCACCTATAAATGTTGCAGGAAATCATTGGCCTTCTTTCTGAAGGAAACTAAATTTTGCGATGTTTTCCAAGCTTCATTAAGTAGATGCATTCTTTTGTTTATGTTATTCTCTACAAGGGTTCTAGAGCATGCAAGGAGGTAGATGATTCTTTCATCTTGGCTGCAGTGGTAAAAGGCACGATCTTTTCCAAAGGACTGGAAAATTCTGGGGTTGCAATGAAATTCTGCTCATATTCGTTGAGGCGGTCTTTCAGATTGGAATTTTCAGTCTCAATTCCTCCAATGGAATCACAAAGAATTTCACTCGTTACCTGGTGAAATGAGGATATTTGGGACAACTGCATTTCCCTAAAGTTAATCTCTGTGCGAGATTTGCCTTTCCTGTTTGTTACAACTTTATTTTCAATGACCATACTTTTAGATTGGCTATCAAAAATAATGCCCTGGATTACGAAGGATTCATCTATGTCAAAAAAGTTGGTCTCATATATTTTCGTCGCGAACGACCCAATTTTATGCATGTGTTCAGTTTCAATTTCAAGTTGCAGTTTTCCACTTTCAATTTCGGGTTCTTCCGCCTGCCCTGCATTGTTTTTTCTCTTCTTCACCAGTGGAATTTTGTGAGAACTATCAATATTTCGTGATGTGACCGTCGAAGTGATGCTTCGTGATGTCGTTCTCTTGGGAGTGCTGGTGGGGGACTGGGTACTCTTCTCATCATATACTTTTCCATGTAGTCTGTACAATTCAGTCGCGCTTTGCAATGTCTCTGCGTCACAATCAACAAAAGAATGATTGTTTTCGACACTGTTCCTGTCTTGGGTTAGTTCTCTATCGATAAAAGAGGTGTTAAAGCCAACAACAAGTAAATGTTCTCAAAAAATGCCATTAGGGTCGAATCCTTTTAGCCTTTCAGCATACATTAGGTTAAATTTCTTGAAATGGGCGGAAAAATCGTGAATCTTGTTGATGTTTCTGCACACAAAGTTTTTGACTTTCCAGGGTAGAGGAATGAACTGTTTTTTTTCTTTTCATGGAAAAAATTCAACCAGTGGTTGTATTGCCTTACTATTTCTGCAACAAACATCTTGTTCGTGATGTGGCATGGAAGGAAGGTTGGATTTTCCTTAAAGCCAAAGACCATGAGGACACTGTGATTTTCCTCTTTCTCAAGTGTGCCCTTCCTGTTCAAAAACTTGGTTGCATGGCCAAACATTCGTGGAGCATCCTTGCCTAACAGTAAATCTTAGAAAACTGAGACAAAGCCATTAAAAACTTCATAAAAACAATGGGAGGCCTTGTGCCTCCATAGGGCCTCGAACTAGAATGTTACTGGGTCGAATCCACGGTTTATTTTATTGAAAAGAGAAAATTTTGGAAACAGGCAGCAATGCACAATTGCGAAAATTAAGTAGGATGACATATAAAATTTATTCGATTCTTTGAATCGTGACAACTGGGAACAGAGCTCAATGGAAATTAGCTTCCCCCAATCGAAAATTTAGTGTTCCTTGAATGTGAAATACAAAATATAAATAATTATATAGGAAATTCTTGTCATGGATGCCTGTCTCATTATTCTTGTAAACAACCAAGCAATTTTTCGAAATGGATTTCTCAAGGAACTTACTTGCAACCTTGTGATATCTTCAGGAACTGTTGTCGGGTCTTTGAGGAAGTGAGCTAAGATATCCATTCTGTTATCATGTTTTTCTAGAAATTGTTTGCAGTCTTGTCCTCTGAATGTCAATGTTGGCTTCGACAATTTTAACATCTCGCGAAAGACCCGAGGTCACAAAGAAACAGAAGAATGGTCGCACAGTGGAATAATTCTTTGGCCTAGAATATATTTTTTGGTGCACTAAGAGACCACCTCCTTACAATCAAAAACCTCAGGGACGCAGCCTGCACGAGCGATTCCAGAGGTCTTAATGACTTCATTTTTGGYGGAATGGGATGAATAGTTAAAGTATGCCTTGGACCATTGGAATTTATGGTCCTCATGTGTGAACATATTTACTGTATCTCCACAAAACTGCGGTCGACCTGCTGCCATAAGTCTACAAGAATGTTTGTTTTCTCCAGATGATGAATGAAATGAAAAGTTGGAAGGGATAATATAAGCCTGCACAAATTTTGGTCCAAAGCGTGTAAATGGGAAATGTCCTTGAGACTTTCATTGATTAATGACAATTTGGATGGCTGTTGCATGATGCATTGTTAACATTAAAAACCAGTAATTGCATACATAGAAAATGTGAACATGGTGGATATTTCAATCAACGATTAAGCATTGTAGATTTCTTGAGTAGCCCAATACAATGATGCATATTTGAGATGAACAATTGGAAGGGACAAAATAACTCTCTGCACATGTTGGTTTAATGTGTAATAATGGGAGATTTCCTTGAGCGTTTTGCCCATTAATGACAATGTTGATGGTTCCTGCATGGTCACCTGTTAGCATGAAACGTTTCTAATTGCATAGTAAGAAAGTACGGAGGTCGCGGGCATGGGAAAAAAACAACTACAAAATAGGCTTGCAAGGTACAACCGTTGAAGGTGAGGGCGCGAGGGTCAAATTGTATGTATTAGAATTTTTTTAGTGCAATGCATGTAACAACGAAGAGGGTATGGTAGGATAGTTGGAAGGACAGAAAGTTAGTGGGGATGGAAGATAGCAAGAGATACTTTGAAAGATTTGTGAGCCATGGTAGAGTGAAGAGCAAACAATGTCAGAATGCGGTAGTCAATTTGTATATTGCGCAGGGTGCGATGCCACTTGTTTCATACCTATGTGTCCATTTGTCACTACTAAGAGCTAATTTAGTATTGAAAATAATTTTTTATATACTGGTAGATACTTTATAGGTATTAGCATCTGTAAACAATGGAAATCTCCACCTCGCCAACCCTGCATTCCGTGTGTCAATTTGTATATCGTGGAACTAGAAGCGTTGTTAGGAGGACACAGAACAATAGAAGTGCAATGTTTAGTTAGCCAGTCCGCAGACCCACTTGTCAATTTCTATATCACAAAATTTTGAGTGCTATTTTTAGGACACACAACAATGGAGGCCCAATTTTGAGCCCACCCACTCGAGAATCCACGATCGAAAATGTCGCTAGGTATGGAATGCAAAATCCATACATTCTCTATAGGATATCATGTCCATACATTACAGTCCCATAATACATGGACATAAAAAAAAGGGAAAAAGGATGAAGTACTTAGCAGTGGATTTGTAGATCACGAAAATTTTTGAGTGGAATATGTATATAACAAAACAAAAAGGAACAGAGTTCAATTGCACCAACTCAGCAACCAAGGGTATAAAATTCGCTAAGTATGAAAAGGAACAATGGGTGGTCCAATTCTCCATGCGAGGATATAGATGGAGATGAAATTGGCGCCAACCCGACAACCGTGGACATAAATTGACAAAGTCTGGAAAGCAACAACAGTCGGTTGGATTCGTCGTGTGATTATATAGATGGAGATAAATATATGTCAACCCGCCAACGCTGGGGTTGCACATTTAGTGAACTCAGAAACAAGAGGATCCAAAACAAGCGACGAAGGTGTCTACAGAAGATGCGAGGCCCAGACGTTCTAATTGTATCACTCCGAACATTTGAATGCATAATCTATAGCATGGATGAGCGGATGATGTCAAAATCCGGTAGTCAATTTGTATTCGATAGTCTAGTTATATACTTAGTCGTGTTTCTATGATCGCGGGTTCCAACGTTGGCGTGTTGACATATCTTCATCTCCATCTTTATCCTCGTATGGAGAATTGGACCGCCCACTGTTCCTTTTCATACTTAGTGAATTTTATGCCCGCGGTTGCTGAGTTGGCGCAATTCAACTCTTCTGCTTCTTGTTCCATCATTTACATGTACCACTCAAAATTTTCATGATCTACAATTCCACTACGAACTTCTCCGTCCTTTTTCCCTTTTTTTCTTCCCATGTATTATGGGACTATAAAATATGGACATGATATTTTATAGAGCATGTACGGATTCCGCATTCCATACGTAGTGACATTTTGGATCGCGGGTTCTTAGGTGGGTGGGCTCAAAATTGGTCCTCCATTGTTCTGTGCCCTACAAATAGCACTTGAAATTCCACGATATACAAATTGAAAAGCGGACCTGTGGACCCACGGACTCAACATTGCACTTCTATTGTTCTATGTCCTCCAAACAACGCTCTTAGTTTCATGATATAGAAATTGACACATGGAATGCAGGGCTGGCGGGGTGGATATTGCCATTGTTTACGGATGCTATTCCATATGAAGTATCTAACAGTATCTAAAAAATTATTTTGAATACTAAATTAGCTCTTATTAGTGACAACTAGACACAGAGGTACATAATAGTTGGGATTGGACAAATTTTGAGTGGAATATGTATATAAATGAATAAAAAAGAACATAATTCAATTGCACCAACTCGATAACCACGAGCATAAAATTCACTAAGTATGAAAAGGAACATCGAGCGGTCCAATTCGCCATGCGAGGATATAGATGGAGATGAAATTGGCGCCAACCCGACAACCGTGGAAATAAAATTGGACAAGTATGGAAAGAAACAGCGGTCAGTCGGATTCGTCGTGTGATTATATAGATGGAGATAAAGATATGTGAACCCGCCAATGCTGGGGTTGCAGAATTTGTGAACCCGACAACAGGAGGATCCAAAACAGGCTGCAAAGGTGTCTGCAGAAGACGTGAGGCCCCAACATTCTAATTGTATTGCTCCAAACATTTGAATGCATAATCCGTAACACGGAAGAGCAGATGATGTTAGAATCTGGTAGTCAATTTGTATATTGTGAAATTTTGGATCGCGGGTTCTAGGGCGGGTGGGCTCAAAATTGGGCCTCCATTGTTCCATCCCCTACAAATAGCACCTAGAATTCCACGATATACAAATTGACAAGTGGACCTGTGGACTAGCGGACTGAACATTGCACTTCTATTGTTTCATGTCCTCCAAACATTGCTCCCAGTTTCGCGATATATAAATTGACACACGGAATGCAGGGCTGGCAGGGTGGAGATTGCCATTGTTTACAAATGCTAATCCCTATGAAGTCTAATGGCAATCTAATAGTGTCTAAAAAATTATTTTTAATACTAAATTATCTCTTAGTAGTGACAACTGGACACAGAGGTACGAAACAGTTGGGATTGCACAAATTTTGAGTGGAAGATGTATATAATGGAACAAAAAGGAACATAGTTCAATTGCACCAACTCAACAACCGCGGGCATAAAATTCACTAAGTATGAAGAGGAACAATGGGCGGTCCAATTCGCCATGTGAGGATATAGTTGGAGATGAAATTGGCGCCAACTCGACAACCGTGGACATAAAATTGGCCAAGTATGGAAAGCAACAATGGTCGGTTGGATTCGTCATGTGATTATATAGATGGAGATAAAGATATGTCAACCCGCCAACATTGGGGTTGCACATTTCATGAATCTGGCAACAGGAGGATCCAAAACAGGTTGTGAAGGTGTCTGCAGAAGACGCAAGGCCCCGACGTTCTAATTGTATCACTCCGAATATTTCAATGCGTAATCTATAACACAGAAGAGCGGACGATGTCAGAATTCAATAGTCAATTTGTATATTGCGGATCATGCAATCCCAACTATTTCGTACCTTTGTGTCCAATTGTCACTACTAAGAGCTAATTTAGTATTAAAATTAATTTTTTAGATACCGTTAGATACTTCATAGGGATTAGCATTTGTAAACAATGGCAATATCCACCTCGCCAGCCCTGCATTCCGTGTGTCAATTTCTATATCACGAATCTGGGAGCGTTGTTTGGAGGACATGGAACAATAGAAGTGCAATGTTGAGTCTGCCAATCCGCAGGTCCGCTTGTCAATTTGTATATCGCATAATTTTGGGTGCTATTTGTAGGGCACGGAACAATGGAGGCTCAATTTTGAGCCCACCCGCCCGAGAACCCGCAATCCAAAATGTCGCTAGGTATGGAATGCAAAATCCGTACAGGCTCTATAAAATATCATGTCCATATTTTATAGTCCCATAATACATAAGAAGAAAATAAGGGAAAAAGGACGAAGAAGTTCGCAGTGGAATTGTAGATCACAAAAATTTTGAGTGGAAGATGTTGATGACAGAATAAGAAGCAGCAGAGTTAAATTGTGCCAACTCGGCAAGCGCAAGCATAAAATTCAATAAGTATGAAAAGGAACAATGGGCGGTCCAATTCACCATGAGAGGATATAGATGGAGATGAAGATATGCCAACACGCCAACGTTGGAACCCGCGATTATAGAAACGCAACTAAGTATATAACTAGAAATCGATAACACATGGGAAGAAGACAAGGGAAAAGTATCTCACCGAGGAACATCTAGTCTTTGATTATTAATGCAAATGCTTTCGAACCCCTGTTGAGTTCTCACCAGTTAAGGCATAAATTGAAGATCACAAAAGTATCTTTCGTGCCACTGTGTCCACTTGTCACTAGTAAGAGCATTGTTCATGTATATCAGGAAGGATGCGAAGTTGTTGGGGATGGAAAGTAGCAACAGATACTTTGAACGAAGTTAATGTATAGGAGGAACCCACGGTGGAATTGTAGATCATGAATGTTTTGAGTGCGATATGTATATTCCAGAACGATAAGCAGCTGGGTTCGCAAGTGCCAACCCCGTAGCGACGACCTTAAAATTGGCTATGGAAAGGAACAACGGTCAGTGCAATCCGTCGTGTTAGGATATAGATGGAGATGAAGACATGTCAGCCCGCCAACTTTGGAACCGGATACCATAGAAAGGGAACTAATTATATATCCAGAAAACAATAATGAGCGGAAAGAAGAAAAGACCAGTTCATATGCGCTAATCCGACAACCGCAACCATAAAATTATCTAGGTATGGAAAGGTACAATGGTCGGTCAAATTCGTCATGTGAAGATATAGATGAATATGAAGATATGTCAGTGGACAAACCCTGCAACCACCCATCATATAAATACGACTAAGTATAAAACCAAAAAGCCATAATGGACGGGAAAGAAAAAGGGGAAAAGAGATAAGTATCTGACAGTTGAATTTTTTTTTTTTTTTTCGTTTATTAATCGCAAAGTTTTTGAACCCCTGCTGGGTTCTCACTAGTAAAAGCATTAAGTGAAGATCATTGAAGTTCTTTGGCTGCAAGATGCATATGACGGAGCAAGGGACATAGGTGTTGGGTACCATGAACCTGTGGCCTGGTGCCCAGATAACTGGCTAAGTATTGGCCAAGACAAAGGTTTGATATCTATTTCAATCGTATTCATACTAGTATCTATCAATGGAGAAATTTTTCATATTTATATGAATAGTATTCATACTAATATATATTAATGGATTGTTTCTATTTCAAATGCAAATGGTCTCCCAATTTGCAAGATACTCTTCGGTTCGCAAATTTCGTTGAAAGCACAAAAAATTTGAATGCAAGATGTACATAGCGCAACAAGAAACATGAATTTGCATTGTGGTCTCAACGAGATAAACTCCTTATCATCTATTCATCTTGTATTGCTTGCAATGACATGAGCAAACGCTAGCTCTCCATAAACATCAATATCTAAATTAAATTAAATGCAATCAATATTTGGTATGACTTAAGTAATTAAAGCATAAATTGCAAACTACGAAAGTTCTTTGGTTGCAAGATGTATATGACGAAACAGGAAACATAGTTGTTTAATACCGCAAACCCAAACATAATTGCCTAAGTTTTTTGTATTTATTACAATAGTATCGATATTAGTATATATGCATGGATATTATCAAACATAAGAAGCTGCAATATATCCAACATACTGAACAAGAACATTGCGTCAACCATTGAGCCACTTATAAAAAATTATTCTTAAATGTAAAATGTAAAGAAAGAACAGACCAGTCTTTATTTATATTGGGCAACAAAAAGTAAAGCTTCTCGTTCATGTTTAACGACACAGGGGAAGAAGGTACAAAATACAATTAAAACAAATACCACAAATTGGAAATTACTAAAATATGTACATTGATGAAGCGTCTTGACAATTTTCTTGACATTCAAACTCTTTATTTGTAAAAAACAAGTTGAATATCAATTTTGGGTTTTGTACTTAATCGGTGTTGCCAACTACATCTATCCCAATTTTTTGAATACCTTGTCTCTTCCACATATGGCCTTCTTACAATGGCTTCTTATTCAACATTCCATTCTTTGTCAAGTATTAATTTCTCTCTGCCGTCAAAAATTTGGGGTTTAAGGTGTTTTCCTTCCAATGTTCCTGACCCTTGACATCCGAGACAACTTAGAAATGCGATTTAGGCCGATTTCAAAGTGGACAGAGTCGTTTTATGTCACAACAACTATGGAAGGGGAAAAAAATTCAAGTACGTAGTGAATGGTATTCTCCTTGTATTCGATCATCTGTTTGGTTGAAAATTCTACCTGAGGATTTGTATGTTCAACTTCTTTTCTTTATTACAGTAAATTGGAAGAAATGTTCAACCAGATGGCAAATTGCAAATCTGTTGAGGTACATAACTTCTTCAGGCCGCAAAGGTGTGGCAAGTGCATCAAATGCTGCAGAACGCACCATCACGGGTCTGGAAAGTGTAACAAATGTTGCAGATGGTATCAGCATATATATTTCCTCATAGTGGTGGAGGTGATGCCAAATATGTGGAGTCTGCAACTACATCGAGAGGAAACCAAACAAACTTTGACAAAGAACATGGCTTTCTATCAAGTTGGTTACCAGACCCACACGTAGCTCATCAATCTTTGAAATAGAAACTTTTGCAGTGATAATATGTCGTTTTATCCACCCACACAGTTTCTGTTGCCTACCTCTGGTTACATTTGCAAATGGAGCAATATTTTGTGTCATTTACGAACATGACAGGACGTTTTGCAAGCCACTGTAAATGTGCCGCCCTCGAGGAAAACAAATTCTTCTGATATCTGTACAATTCGATACACTTTCCAAATCTGTGTTGTTGGAAGAAACTATATAGTCAAACAAAGAACTATTTTTCACGCGACCTCAAAATCCATTACAATTCCCAGCAAGAAAACAAAGAATTTAAACAAACAAATCTTCAGGTAGCCTTTTCAACCAACCAAAGCATCAAACACAGGGAGAAAACTAACCAGAATATATTTGTTCTTTTTTTTTCGTTCTCTCTGAGTTTCTCTTCTATAATAGAGTTTTTTTTACTCAAAGCTCACGTCACATAAAACCTGTCTCTCTTCTTTCATCTGCCCCTCAATCACATCTCTAAATTGTCTTACATGTCCATGACCAAGAACATTAGAACAAAGGCACCCTAAAGCGCAACTCTTTGATGCTAGAGAGAAATGACAATAAGTATTTAAAAACAACGCTGGATGATCTTTAGTAGATTTTGTGTTGATTCTTTTTAATGACATATGTTTTTGATATTTTCTCTTATTAATGCCAATCTTTTCGAATATGTACGCTGAATAGTGGCTAAAAACACGTATTAAAATTCTCATATCCGAGCAGATTCTCAAATCTCACGTCTAATATATGCACAATATTAAATAGGGACATGACATCAAGGCCTCTATGGGTGACACGTTCGTGAACTATGCTGAAGCTTTTAGGAAAACTAAAACTGAACAAGCAATATATATATATATATATATATTCGCAAATTTAAAATGCAGGCAAAAAAAAATTACCAGATCCCATAATATTCGCCTGCCTATTCATTTTAATGGGAGATGTACTCGAGCTTTCCAGTTATTAAAGCCCATCTTTTCGAACCTGTCTAGTCGGTTCTGACTTTTGAAAGCATATTTAATGTGTATTGGGAAGCGGTGAAAGTAGCGGGGATGGATCCCTATGTAATAGATGGTTCCACTGTTTTTCTATCTTTTTCTCCACAAGTGTATGTAAATCGTACGTAAAGAAAAGTAATTTGAGAATGCTATTTTTTTTGGACATGAGCCTTTGAAATTCAAATAGTCTGCAAGTTCGATTGTCAATTTGTAAATCGCGGAACTCTGCGTGCTATTTCTAGGACACAGAACAACAAAATCCGAATTTAGAGCCCGCCACCTCGAGAATCCACGATCCAAAAAATTCTAACATTTCGTTTTGTATTTTTGTCCACCAGCGTATGTAAAACGTAGGTAAACTAAACTATTTCGAGAATGCTAATTTTTTTGGACACTAGGCCCTTAAAATTCAAAAAATCCGCAAGTCCGATTGTCAATTTGTATATCGTGGAACTCTTCGATTGTCAATTTTTAGTCAACTACCCAGAGAACCCGCGATGCAAAAACTGGCAAAGTATGGGATGAGGGCTCCATGCATGCTTTATTTATCTACTTTATAAAATCACATATTTCCTATGTTTAATTTATGATGTCCAGGAAACCTATAATTTCATAAATTTCAATCTCTTTTGTCGAGGAGCCCTTTTAAAGAAAACTAATTCGGGAATGCTAATGTATACACCAAACACGACATTGTAGAAATCTTTGTGCTATTTGTAGGGCACAGAACAACATAAGCCCAATTTTCAGCTCGCCACCCCGAGAACCCACAATCATTAACTTATGTTGTCTGAGAAATCTATAATTTCATCAATTGCATTCTCTTTTATCCAGGAGCCCTTCTTTTAAATAAAACTAATTCGGGAAAGATAATGTATACATCGAACACGACCTGGCATAGTTCGATAGAACCTATCCGCGAAGTCGAGTCCATAAAAATGGCTAAGTATGCAACCGAATGATGGTCGGTCGGAATGACCACATAAATGCGAGAAACTATAGAGTCAGAAACATAGTTTACAAGAGAAAAATAAAAGTGAGAGAACAACTATCTCTCCCACATAGCAAAATGCACTCTCATAACTATGAAACCATAGCAACACAGAATCCATGGAAAAAACATCGACAACTATGAAATATACTTTGAGGCCGACAAACTCTGCTTCAACGCGTAAGAGATGCAATCTACATCGCTTGCAACTTTTTACTCTATTATTTTATCTTAATATTATTCTATGTAAACTCCACTGCAAAAAAAAGAAACCAGAGATCCAACTGCAGATGCAACATCCCAACATTGCAAACCCTAGGCAAACAAGAACAAGCAACAAATAAGAACCAAAGTGCAGGCGCATGACCAAAACCTTGCAAATAAGGCCCACCTACTGGCGTAGGACCGGAACCCTGCAAAGTCGAATCAAACAACAATAAATAGCATACAGCGAAGAAAGAAGCAAGCAACAACCACTCCCCGAGGCAAACGTGCAAACTGCAACAACACGAACAATCAAGCAAGAACAAGAACAACATACAAATAAACAAACAATGCCATGCAAAAAACAAGCATGGACCAGTGAACCAACAATGCTATGAAGAAAATGTCTTGTAACAAGCATGTGAAGTAACCATTCAACACTACCAAAACTATTAGGTAAACATTTTAATCTGTCAGAAATGCCTCTGTAAACATTTAAGAAAAAAATTCAATGTGGCAGGTCTTTCATGTATCCCGAAAAAAATATTATATTTTTTGTAACAATAGTTTGAACACCAGAGAATGTATTGGAAGACCAAACTTTTGATATGCAACCATATCAAACATTGCCATACATTTAACTAGCATATAATGCTAAACCAAACATTCGAATTAATGCTAGCATTAATCCACCTTAGAAGAATGCATAAGAAAATATATGATTTAAAAAGACCATATACAATCAAATACTTTGATATGCCAACATATATAACATTGGGAATAGTGAAGTCGAGAATAAGACTTCCAATCCCTTGTCCAATCAGATAATGACAAATATGGTACTTTTTTTTTTATATAAAAATCGATGTTTTCAATGATTTATCGATAGCTATAGTCCCTTTATGCCTACAGTAGAGACTAATAACCATTCATTGTATTTCAACAAGAAAACACCCTTTTTATCAAATTGAATGAATATTGTTTACAACAAAAACAAAATACTTGTTACCTTATTTTTGATTTATTTTTACTGACAAGCATTGTTGTTTCCCTTCTATTTAATTAACTGACTGACGAAAAAATCATGCTAATTCTTTATTGAGAACTGCCTTGCTCAACTGTACTAGCAAGAGCAGTTTTTCAATAAACACAGCTATGGGCGCCCTATTTGGTGGCCCAAGTTAGGTCATAGTAATCAGACCATGAATCGTTCGGGCGTTTCTCAAATCTTTCGTTATTTCTTGCTCCACGTGATACTGTAACTCCATAAGCGATCAGTAACTACGATTTATAACTAATCGACAGGTGATACTCATTGCTGTTTAGTTAATGAAAAACAAAGGGACACGTAATTTGGTGGGCTACCATTCATCAATTGAATCGTGTAAGACTCCACACGTTTATTTTAATTGGTTATGGGGTCGACCATGGACAGACCTTGTGACTGAATGTGGAATTGAACGTACCAATATTATCCCATATGACGACTCGGAGAAACAATTTTGTTATCATATTTAATAGTTTATGTCGTAATTGTTGTTCGATACATTTATTATCGTACTGTTTGAAGTTGATAGATTTTCCAGTAAATTTTATGTAGAAATATTTATAGGAAATTTTGATATGATAGCATTTTTTCTCTAAAATTTTGAAATAACAAGTTATTTATCAAACTTACTAAATGTATGTAGAAATAAACATATAGAAAATTTTGATATGATAAGATTTTTTTCCTAAAACTTTGAGGTAACAGGTTATTTATCCAACTTAATAAATGTGTATAATTCCACTGCCCTATCTTGTACATGACACATTGATAGACATTATTACTTTAATTCGTTATCGGATCAACAGTGGGAAGAACATGTGAATGCGAGACTTAATTTATTAAAATTATCATTGGTGATATAGATTGGCATATAAAAACATGTTTTTCTATATATTGTAATAATTATACATATTATCGATTTTATATATATATATATATATATAACGTTACTGACAGGTAATTTATCAATACTTTACAAGTATATAAAATTCCACTGCCCTGCTGTATATGTGACATTTATGTTTTAAAAAGACCTCAAACCTTCACACCTTGACTTGACAAGTCCCTAGCAAAATCTTACAAAGACGTAGGCTTCTACCTGCTATCGGTCACATCAAAGTTCCCATCTGCCAGGTACTTATCTGGAAGCCCATTGTTACAAAGATTTGACTATTTACGAGCATCACTCGCGGCAGTATGTGGGCTGGAGAAGCTTCTTCAGATTGATGTACATCCGCTCAAGGAGATAATTTCTTTTCCACTGTCGCGTGGCATGTGCAAAACTCAGAGTTATCAGGCTGTCACAAGCTTGTGACAAGCACACAAGACTCCTTTTTCATGGACGGTCGGCGACATTGCATTCCAATTTCCTATCTGCAGTAAATCTGATACAATTTAACAATAAATGAATATACATATGATTTATCATGCATTGGGGGACACATTTATGGCTTTAATTTAACTAGCAACAACCATTTTTATGTAAAAAGTGGCGCCGATTGGCGTATATCAATCACTTTTTACATAAAAGTAGTTGTTGCTAGTTGACGATGGACAGGCTAAAATAATCATTAATAAATTAATACATTTTAAATATAATAAATAAATAATAAATAATAAATAATTATCTTTAATTTTTTTAACTAATTATTAATAATTTACTAAATTATAATAATTAATTACTTAATTGTTAATAATTAATTAATTATAATTAATTAATTGAAAATTATTAATTAATAATAAATTATTTTTAACTATTAATTGATATTAATAATAAAAAAAATATTAATTAATAATTGATTATAAACTATAAATTAACTAATCAAAAATAAAACACTACATAATAAAATAATAATAATATAAGCATGTGATAATAACGAAGTAAAACTAAACTAAAAACATTAAAAAACAAAAAAGTGATAATATAACATATTAATTAATTAATTAACTATTTTTTAATATATTAGTAAAGTATAAATGAATTATTAAATATATTAATAAATACAAATACATTAATAATTTATAAATTAATAATATATAAATACAAATTAACTATTTTTTTAATATATTAATAAAGTATAAATGAATTATTAAATATATTAATAAATACAAATACATTAATAATTTATAAATTAATAATATATAAATACATTGATATAATATTACATAAATGTAAGAAAGTAATAAAATATTAATTAATAAATATATAAATAATACATAATATTAATATAATAATATATTTTTCTATTATTATATTAATTAAAGTAAGTATATCACAGCATCTAGTGGGAAACACATGTCAACGCCGACGCTCACGTAGTATGTGCATCATATTGAGATCACCTAGACGCCTATAGGTCCAGGCCTATGCATATACCATTTAAACAGCGCCCAATATCAACAGTATTGAATGCTGAGCCATTGGATTATAGGTTGTTGCATTGGATTATATGTTGTTGAAGTAGATGGATTATAGATAGTTGAATCTGAATTGCTTTCAAATTCTAATGGTTTATAATTCACCTGTCATATAATGCATCTGCTTTAACATTGAATAATACATTGAATAATACTGCATAGTAAGCTAGATATTGTTCGCCGTCCGTCCAAAGAATAGGAGAAACACCATTGAAACCGTTCATCTAGCCCTCCCTTGTTTGGCTTTCCAAGCTCTCGCTTACAGGGACAGGGGCCCATCGAATCGAGATGAGGAAACCGGCAGGTGCTGATCAGCCGGGATGATCCCGGGTCCGGATGTTTTTATAATCGTCCCTTTACTATTATTTAGACTAAACGTTCATGTGGTTCGAAATTTATTTATATCTAAATCATTTTTTCATATTCTGAATTTTTTTATATATTTAAAAATACAATTTACATAACATAATTAATGATTTTACTCAAATTTATATTATCAAATTTTATTAAAAAATACCAAAACATAAAACATTTAAACAATACCCTAAAATATGTATGCTAAAATATATTAAGTATTAATTTAAAAGTGTGAAAGTAAAAATTAAAAATATAAAAGTAAAAATTATATGAATTCTGTAACACCAAATCATATCAAATTAATGGAAATATAAGTGCTTAATAGAGAGAGTCTGCTTTTGCAAACCCTAATATGAGCATCTTTGAAGATTGATTTTGGCCATGGAATCCTTGCTTGGAGGGGGCACATTCCCCCTCTAGATTAGTAAATGGATTTTGAATGACTTATGTTTAATGGGGAAATTTTCAAAGGCCCAGCCATCACGATTTGTGAAAAAATTGGTTGAAGTGTCGAATATCCCCTTTCCAATCCTATCTTCTCTATGGATTTAGCTATGAAAAATTGGGGATTAATAGGAAAGTTCAATCGGATTTAGCTAGTGTCAAAAGTAAAAGTAGTAATGATTCTGATTTAAAAATGGGAAAGCTATGATCAAGGATATTCTTGTTTGAAAGCAAGGAAGATATAGAATTGATCTTTAGTTGTGGGACATATTTTTATGGAACTAGAGGCATGCATTTGAATTATTGATACCTAACTTCAATCCAAAGAACATGGCATCCCACAATTGTTTCAATTTGTGTTTATTTACCCTATTTTCCATTGCAATGTTGAAATGAACACACCATGAGAAGAATAGGGAATTCTCTAGGAAGTGGTGGTCAATCTAGAATCTATGTGGTGGTCAATCTAGAAAAGAGACTTTGAGATGAAATTATATTCACATTGGTTAACTAGAATCATATGGAAAAAATGGGTTATGTGTAGCTGATATTTAAGGTAAAACATGTTTATGAATATGGAGACTTTGATAAAAATTGTAAGTCAAATCAACAGACACAACACCTTGAGAAAAAAAAAGGAAGAGAAATATTAAGCTGCAAGAAGAAAGAAACCAACAATACAACCCATTCAATATGAGACTTCTAAATAGAACAAAGCAATTGTTGGATCATCAAACTATTCAAGAAAAAACTGTAACATCTCGCTCTATCGAGAACATGTTATTGACTTATTCTTTGAGGACACTTGCGTGCAAGTGATCCAGTTATAGTAAATGGTTATTTGTTTCGCTTATGGTTCTTATGATGATGTTGATGGATTATGATTTATGTTCTCTTGATATCTATGTATTGACAGATGCTATTGTCGAGTTTCCCTTGAGTGTACAAGACACTTGATGGATTGAGGATGCTGATGGAATTAATGGACCTCCTTAGACTCTGGATTGAGTCAAGGAGTAGATTGTATTGGTTTGAGTGTTTTATTTATGCATATGTGACTATGATCGATTATATTATGATGTTGTTTATGGATCATTGACAGTGTTTCGTTGATGGATGTAGGTTGACGATTGCTGCTAACTTGACTCACATAAGGAGTAAAGGGACCATGCACATAAACCAGATATTGAGGGAGAGGTAAGACAAAATGCATGTCACAACCTAATATGCTCCCGCCATGGCTTGAATTGTAGGTTAACGATTACCTAGTTCAATAGATCCATGATGTTGTGAGAGAATACTGAGATAGTGGCTCACAAATATTTCTTAGGGACACGCAATAAGGTAGGGTCCTTATTCCTTAGAATCCCTTAGTCTCTCATAAGGTCACCCGAATGGAGTGCTGACTCCAGGGGTTGGAAAACTACCAAAACTAGTCAAAGATGAGTGACACCCTTAGAGCACAGAGTGTGTCTTGAAGGGCACATCATATAATTAAAAATTGAATCAAAGGCGAGTGGCACCCTTGGAGCACGAAGTGCATCTTGAAGGTCACGTTGCGTAATTAAAAATTTGAATCAAAGGCGAGTGACACCCTTGGAGCACAGAGTGCGTCTTGAATGACACGTCGTGGAATTAAAAATTGCGTCAATCAATCTAGATGGCCTAGAAAACTTTGACCAAATGTTAAACCTTGTAAAATCTTGAGCACTGTCGAATTAATTAATTAAAAAATGAATTGATTAATCATAAGCCCTAACGGTCTAAGCCTTTGCAAATAAAAATTTAATTAAGCCTAAGTCTAAGTTAGTAAGAAGACTAAAAACTAATTTTATAAATTAAATAATGAGAGGATGAAATAAATCAATTTAAGAAATCAATGAAAATAAAATAAATCTAAAGAGTGATTTAATACACATATGTGCAAGTAATTACCAAATTGGAATTTAAAGTAAAAATGGAATAAAGCTAAAGGAATGGGTACACATAGAAAGGAATCTAGAGTCTAGTTAACAATAGTTTAACTAGGAGAAGATTCCTATTTTAACTCAACTCAGTTTTAAAAAGGCGTTAGTCTTTAATTGGAAATAAAGGGAATACTTTCTATATTTTACCCCTTATCCAATGATGGACATTATCCAATATATCTATGCACTTTATCCCATAAATATCTCTGTATTTTTGCAAGTTATCTCTATGTTTTTACTTACATTTTGGCCGAGCGTTTGTGCATTTTCCCAACTCATTCAATCACTATTAAATTTGAATGTTTTTACGACGAAGTAGAGACGAATTTTCGTCGGCAAAGAGTCGTTTTTGCGACCAAGATGATTTTTTTTTTCGTTAGTCTAGCGGCCACACATGGATCTTCATCGGTCTAGCGACTGGGAAAAGAAGCCTATTCGCAATAGGGAAAAGTTCGACTAGCGATGAATGTTAATCGGTCGAATGACTAATATTGGTCGCAAGAGTGACCAAGACAACCCTGGAAAACTTAGTCAATAAACCACTATGAGTCGGTAGAACAATGAATATTAGTCGCTAGAGCGACCAAACCATCAATTAAAAAGGTCAAATGAAGGAGGATCAATTAGTCGCTAGAACGACCAAATGACAATACAAGAGACTAACACGTTGGTTGCTCTAGCGACTAACATCTCGGTGTTTGCGACCAATTGGAAATACTAGCGACAAACATGCTAGTCTCTAAAGCGACCAATGTTGGGTTTTTTTTTTTTTTTTTTAAATTATGCCATTCACACATGATCTTAACTAAATTTGATAACAAGTATTTAAGTGCGTCCAATCATGATGGTCATGTAATTGTAGGATCTTAACTAAACCTTGATTTCAAAATGGGGTAGATGATATGGTGGAACCATGTGAAAGGAGAACTTGATCAAACAACGCAATAAATCAAACAAATTGACAATATGTAAGTTGATAGAGTGAATACCATGTTTCAGGAACTAAATGTGTAGGTCTTCCTCATATGTAACTCTATTTTTATTGATCATGTGGACAACTCTCTTGATGTCTCAAAAAAAATATATATGACATGAGGTAGGGCTATGGGAAATTTGGATTGAGGATTGTATAGGAACATGATAAAGGGATGGAGAGGAAGGGCTATAGGAAATTTGGATTGAGGATTGTATAGGAACATGATAAAGGGATGGAATAAGGGAGAAAATGAATTACTTATATATATCTTATGGTAGGGAAACCTATCTAGGTAAAAGGGTGCACCAGAAGACTCTATGTCAATTGTAAAGGGCTTCAAGAATCTCATGTCTCCTAATGGAAACGAAACCATATTTTTTTATGATAGAGGAGATGCTAGCAATATTTCTAAAGGTGAAGAATAGAGAAAGGGACATGCTAAAGAGACTCTTCTTAGTTGTTACAAATTAATCGGTGACCATTTATCTTAGAAATCACATGAACTAAATTTATGGTACATTTGTCAATGTTAGAGAAAAACATACAAACAAAGAACATTGTTAATTTTGGATCAAATCCCTTCAAATAGGAAAATTGATAAAAAGAACATGTAAATAGGAAAGCATAAACATTAATACAAAGGCACAAACAAATAACATTGTTAATTTCAGATCTAGTCCCTTCAAATAGGAAAATGAAGATATAGATAAGAAAGCGTAAAGACTAATAATAAGATTTTGATAGGAAAGTGCATGGATTGATGATAGAATTTTCTAGCACCCTTGCAAAATCAAGGACATAAACATGCCTTTAGCTAAGCATTCATCTTGGGGTCACAATTATTCTTTAAGGTAATGTTAGAGGCGAGTTAAGGGGATAAAAGTGAAACACTTCTTGTTGGGAAGCATACATACATGGATATGCACCGAAGTCCACTACCGGAATATTTAATTGTGAATGAATAGGTCTTTTTATGAACCATACACCAAAGTATGCTACTAGAATATGACAATAAACCAAAGTATGTTGAACACTTTGTCATTTTTTTAATGTGAAATGTGAAGATATGAGTTGTTGGTTGTATTTTAAGTATACACTGCTTTAATGTAAGAGGAATTGTTTAGTATCTTAACACAGTAACAAACATGCTAGTTTATATTTACTTGTCTATATATCTATATAGTAGAATATGATATAAAAGTGGAATTGCATTTTCTAATTTTTTTTTTTAT
Organism: Picea mariana; assembly: GCA_032191745.1. NCBI lineage: Eukaryota > Viridiplantae > Streptophyta > Pinopsida > Pinales > Pinaceae > Picea > Picea mariana. Next base: position 414,420 of record JASDQU010100606.1, on the reverse strand, counting down.
GGATTTTTATTATAATTCTTTTTTATGTGATAGGTGTCAATTGATGTTATGCATTACAGCTTGTTTAAAATTCTTAAGAAGATAAATGGATTTGTAACTCATGTTTATGGAAACTAGTGAGTAAGTATGTTGTGGATGTTTTTGAAATTGGAAAATGGGGAATGATCACAATAGATTGAGTACATCTATTTTTTTCTTAGGGATGTTGGGTTGGGAATAATAATAATATATACGTAAATATATAAACAAAAATATAAAAAATTGCAATGAAAATAACTACAACTTGCACTTATATAATCAATAGTGAGAAGTTTCAGAAGGTTACACTTTGAGATTAGAATCAAATCATGGTTGATATTTGCAAATGTATAAGTCAATACTAATTGAAAATTGCATTTTAAGTCCGTGAGAAACTGCGACAAGCTTATCTACATGATTTGCATTTAATATCTTGGTTATGGTCCATCAATAACACATATCCCTATACACATGTTAAATTCCTCCCATCAAATCATTCAAAGCAAATGTCAATTGCTATGTCCATTAATAAATATTTACACTAGTTCAAATATGTACTTCATTTCCACCTATAAAATATAAATAAGAAGTTTATTGCCAAACATTTAGCATGTAGCATTAGGTCCTTTCAATACATTGTTACATTGTAAAATTTCTATAGGGATATGTGTTATGTGTTTCAATACAACAATAGGTTCAATCGACATGCATTGTAAATACCTTCATTGTAGTTATATTAATCATCCGATTAAGTTAATGAGGGTGGTTCCAAACATGGCGACTACCAAGATGTATGCTATATAATGGTATATGGGTGCTACCCCCACTTCAAGCAATCATAAAAAGTGGAAATGAATGAGTTTAAGAAAGTGAGAGAGGCTTTCCACGGCTTCAACTTCTTCTATGTGATAAACCATGGAATCAACCTAACACTCATTCAAATAGACTTTGGATTATGGCTATGGTGCGGAATGCAGTGAATCAAACAGAGTTGGGATTATGGATATGGTGCAGAATGCAGTGAATCAAATAGTAGCAACTCGGGGTATGTTGCTCAACAACACACAAAATATCCCACGGATTGCTCAGTTACACACAAAATTGCTTGGCTCTCACACATAAATTCCAATTGGAAGTTCAATCATATTCATAAACTCTAGTTGTGTGTGGTCTCCTCTAATGGCATTGGTTTCTTTCACTTCGGTTTTGGCAGGAAGAAATTAAAAACATCAAAGAAGATTTTAAATTGTTGTTGTCATTTCGGATGGTGTATTTTGCAGCCTTTAAGATCTTGAATTTTGAATAGTACCATCAATCTTAGTACCTGTGTGTTGTATCATCATGTTAAAAGATGAAGAAAATGTGGAGAATTGTTGCACATTAAAAGTGTTTTCCAGTAAGAAACTTGTTGTTGTAATAGGACACTGGAAGGGAAGGACAAAGTTTTATGGTTTCACAAATATTATGTCACACACTCAAATTCAATTTGTCAAGAGGCATGGATGTTTCATAACAGGGCATCATTGAGGAGAAATGTCATCCAAGAGTGCCAAATCATAGTTAAAAAACAATTATTAGAATGTCAAGCAATGCCCAAGTGCTAGTCTAAAGGAGTGAAACAAATAATGCCAAGGGAATCAGCTCATACAATTTCAATTTTAAAACCAGTAAAATTAGCAACCCATCGAGGGAATTCACGAATTCTCAAGCAATTGCAATTTTTAAATCAATTAAAGGATCACGATTAAATTGAGAACACCAAATTTGTTATTGAAGTCATTTTCAAGCGTAGATGTTGATGATATTACCAATTTTGTTTTGGGAGCCGACATTGACTGAAAAGGTAGATTGTATGGAAGGGCTTTCTATTAAGGAAATCCATATTGTGACAGGGATTCAATGTTTTATAAATATGGCTATGGAGTGACTAATACTGATGGTATGAACCCTCTATCAGTTCATCAACTAACAGGCCGATCTGTGCCACCAATTTTGAAGGAAACAACTACAATTAGAAATGAAGACAATTACTTTTGGGTGAAAAACATAAATAATGGCTTTAATGCCTTCATCAATCTAATAAATGCTTAATCATATGTATTGATGCTTTCTTACTTGAATTAATTGTTGTTCACTCCATAAACAATGTGTGAATAATGATAACTAATAATGAGCAGTTATGGATGTAGAAGATTCACCAACCCTCCACCATAGTAAGAAATATAAAACATATTTTCCACGAATGATAAATGAGTGTGAATCATCAACCTATAATACCACTATGGATATCGACAATGTTGGACAAATGCAGTAGAAAGGAAAGTGTTAATAAATAGGCAATAGATTTCACAAAGTGTGGGTTATTGTAGAAGTGAAAATCAACTGTGGAGTTCACAAAAAATCACGGGAGGAACATTGAACATATGAAAGCCTATAGATATGGATTTAATACAAAGTAATCCTAACATGTAGCATATATTCCAACAAACAATATGGATGGAATTATTTGACATACTCATTGGATCCATCAATGCAATTGCTATAGAGTTTGCTCAACAGTTGCACAAAATGCCATCGTAATTCGAGGTTTTTAGGTTGGCACAACATTTTAAGATCTTGGAACATTAGAGACATTAGAAGATCATTGGAATTCCATATTACTTAATGAAGTTTCTCCAAAGGATGGATATAGAAGTCCAATCAAGAGCATAAGAAGTTGTAGCATACCATGGGTTGATTAAGCTATTTGTTTTCGATGAATTATAAAGAATACAACCATATGTCACATGGGACATGCTCATTATCTATCCTGAAGAAAATGTAGCATCAAAACAGTGTATTGAAGACTCATCACATGCTTTAGAACATGTTCCAACACTAGTAGATAAAGAATCCATGGATGCTACAGAGCCTATATCAACTATTGCATAAGAAGTAACAAAGTGTAAAGCAGGAGGAGGAGGATATCTCCTCAATAGATTAGGAACTAGAATCAAATATTTCTAGGGATGCAAAGGAAAAGACCTTAGCCCAAGCTAAGGATCCATTTGATATTCTAGATTCCCCATAGCAAGAAGATCCTGCCACCCTGTTAGGGGTTCCAATTGTTAAAGGAAAAGAAGAAATCAACAACCTTGTTTATGAAAAGACACTTGTGATACATGAAGAGAGTAGCTATGTTATTGAGCATATTCTGAAGAGGATAAGGAGATATGGTTCAAATAGGCTACAAAAGAGGATTCTAACACACATTGTGCCCATAAATTCAGTTAAAGTTTTGATGAGACAGTTGTTGATTGTTCAAGGTGAAGTAGCAATGGAAGAAATAAGAAGAATAAAAGGGTGAGAACTTTGTTTTTGTCATTGAGCATAGCCAACTAATCACTTTTCTCGAAGAGAAATTTTATTTAACCTCAATAGATTTTAATGATAATTTAGAAGTCCTCGGTAATGAAAATACCAAGATAAAAATTGACCTGGTAAAACAAATGCAAGAAACTACAAAAAAGGATTAGGAAATTGCAAGATTAACATATGTATGTGAGGAGATTATTGAACAAGATTACAAAATGTTGGCACATAGAGCACTTGCTAGGGTCTATTCTTTATACTTAAAAGATCAATGGTACAAATTTAACATTGAATGATACATATCTCTTATGAACACAGATTTCCAAAACACTTGGAAATTTTGTGAATTGTATTTTGATATCACCCCTAAAAGGAGAAATCTCCTTTGCAAACCTTACCTACACAACTAGGCGTTTCAACAAATATTGAGGTCACCAAACCCCTATGTTGGGGGTGTGTAAATATGATCATTTAAGTATGGGTTCCAGAATGAAACTATGAGGTTCACAACTACAAAATAACATGAGCCTAAAGAAATTATAGTAGAAATTAAGATAAGAGTAGAAGGGGCTAGACCAAGTAAGGTATGGAAAAATCATATTCACCTAACAGTAGATACGTATGCCTACCCAATTTTAGAGAGAAGACACTTGGAGGTTGCAAAAAACTCATCAACACCTCCATAAATGAGGTACTGAGGAATATGGATTCGAGGTGACAAACACTGACATAGAAGCTATAGTAAAGAGAGACTGACTCACTACTAGGACACAAGACAATTCTCCATAGAGTTGATTCATATATTGAAGGTCTCAGGGTGAACATATCCTAGTGGATAGGGTTGAAGTTCAAGTGCCCCTCCTACTATACCCCATTCCATACTTCAGGTAGTCAAGAGAACATGACATTGATATTCTAAAGGCAAGAACAAATGCCAATGTTACATGAGGATATTAGATGTATGGGAGGTATTGAATGAGTTTAGGTGAACTATAAACAAAAGAAACAATTACAACTTTCTATGTAAAATATGATAAAATATGGTTTACTTTTTAGGGTAATATTTTAGGAGATAAAGTTTGGGAATATTGTGTATATAGGATGTGTTTGTTATGAATAAATTTACATAGATAACAATTGTGAAATAGAGGTGGTTTATGAAGTATTATTTTTATCTAAAATTTGGATAGTTTAGAATTTAGTTTTGAGGTGCAAGTCTTCAAATTGAAACGATATTATTTTTCCTTTCTTTGATACTAACATTGTTTAGAGATGCTTATGTGTTTTGTGGATTATGGATTGACGCAGACGTTCCTCTGACCCATCCGCTTTCACCAGGACCTACTCCTTCTCAGGCCCGAAGAGCTATAATGCCCTTCAACTCCCTCGTCGGAAGTTCCTTACCCACAGAAATCTCCTTTCGCGACCTCCCCTTTATCTTGTCGGGAAATCGGGTTTCGTGATATCGTGAACTTGTGGCACTCTTCTCGTGCAAATCAAAACCCCGAACCCTAATGGGTCAACGATTCAACACTCCTGTTCTTTTCGGGGATTTCCCTATTGGGAAATCGGTATATCCTATGTCGCGGTTTACATGCACCACGAATTCCCGAACCTCGAACTCCGATGGCACATGCGCTTTCCTCTCATTACGTCACCTTCCCTCTTCGCTCTATCAGAAATCGCGGAATCACTATTTCATCTGTCGCTATTCCTTTGTGCCGAGAAATCCCTAATGCCGAATCTCGACTCTCTGGGATCCTGTTCCACGTGTCCTCGTAGCGATCGACGACTCCGATTAAATCGGGAAATCGATATTCGCAATTTCAACGAGTATAAAACTCTTACCTCCGTGAACCCCGATAGCCAAATCCTGATGGCCCTTGATTCTTTCTTCCTGCACCTAAGGGCTAACTCCCGCGCAACTTTACTAAGATCTGACGGTCAGCGGGGTTTCGCAAATCTTTCCTGCACAAACTGGCTGTCGATTCCTTCTCCTTGAGGAATTCTCCTGCTCTAAAGCTCCTTCCTATTCGGCCCTTCCTTGAGATGCTTTCTAGCACTCCTCGGCCGCGTCAAGAAGGAATTATCACTCCTGAGCTTCTACGTTCCCTTCCTTCCTATGCTTGGAAGAATCTCCGAGTCTCAAAGGCCTCAGTCCTTTGTCTTATTACTCTGTGAGCCCCTCGAACTTGAGTCTCGCTGCGCATATAAACGCTTACTTCTTCTGAGCTTTCTTTGCTTTGAATCCTTTGTGGATTCTTTGACTTCTGTGCTCCTGCAGAGCCTTCACACACCAACGTGCTGTCTCTCCTAAGATTCAATGAATACTCAGACCCCTTGGGGGATTTCGTCCTCCTGCTCCCTCTGATGGAGAATATGGACACCTCCTGCTATCCTTCTGCTCAAGCAACCTTCTCGCTAAGTCTTTTGGGTATTCAATAACCCAGTGAAATCTCCCTCGGTGGATGCTTCCTTCAGATGAAAGAAATCAAAGAGTTCCTTCCTCCTATGTCGTCTGCACACTCCCTCGATGCCCTCCTGGTGGAGTATCCCTTCCACAGAACACGCAACGGTTCTTCTTTCCCTGTGCACTCACGCACTTCACTCGATGCCCTCTAGGCAGAGGTTCTCGGAATCCTCAGCAAAATTCTGGTCTTCCTCCAAACTCTCTCAGCAGAGTTCTCCTTCAACGCAACTCGTGCGTATGCTCAATGCCCTCTTGGCAGAGCTCTTAGAATCCTTAGAGATTCTGGTCTTTCTAAACTGACAGCAGAGTTCCCTCCTCTGTGCACCTCTGTACACATGCTCGATGCCCCCCCTGGCAGAGCTCCTACAAAATCCTTAGTGGTTATGTCTGCAACTGGGTCTCAGCCGCACAGCCTTGTCTCCTGAGGTGCTCAACAACCTCACAGGTCTTCTTCCGGAGTTGATGATTCCAGTCTCTGTGCTCTCAGCACGTTTTTGTCAGACTCCTCAGAGTTCAAAAATGCATCCTCTATGCACGGCTATCAGAACCTCAGCGTCCTGTCATACCCTCCTGGTATGAAGCCTCAAAGACCTTCAACCCTAAAATCAAACAAACCCTGCAAATACACAACTATAGTATACATTCACAATATAAAAGGAACACACACAGACATCCATATAAGACAAAATAATGCAGGAAAAACTGTTGTTCGTATTAGCAATGGAAAATGCCTGTATATTTTTACAAGGTGCTCCTGAGCTCTCTCGGCTCCTCTCTACTCTCTCCTACTCTACATGCATACATACTCAAAATGAGATCTGAATATCTCTTTTACCTGAGGGCTCATTCCTCCAGGTTCACCTACTCTATTAATTTACAATCAATGGTTGTCTAGTCTGCTATCCAGCACTAGATCTTAGCCGATCTACAATAAATGCCTATTTTATCTACAGCTTGTGCAAAGGCACAGCTTCTATGGCTCACCAGCCTAAGACATTTAATTTACATTCAATTCAAATTTTTTTGGATGAGGTTGCGCCTCCCTTCAACCTTTAAATGTGTGCGCATTGACATGGCTGGCTGGCTGGTTGGCATGGAGAGATGCCCCTACATCATACTCCACAACTGCAAAAATCATGAGCTCCTACTCATGAGCTTCCCTTGGAGCTATTGGAAATCCTCCTGGGTCCCAAACAAGTCTTTGGAGCTTCCCATCTACTCCATTCTGCTGCTGCTTCCGCTGCGCTACTGCTGCTGCCTTTTCTCTGCCTAGCTTTTCTTCGCCAGTAGTCTGCGACGATCTCAACATCAGCTCCCTAATTTCCTCGATCACTTCGTCCAGCTGATCCCTTGGCTGGTCCAGTTCCTACAGTCTCCTCAGCTGCAATTTTTTTTTGTCATTGGGCAGATCACTATGATCTCCCATACCACCTTCTTCATTTTCATCTGTGGCCTCAAGTTGCCACTCTGCTGCAGACTTCAACTCTGAAGTCTCTCTTTGACTGACTTGCTGCTCAGTCATCCTCTTCCCTGACAGCTTAAACTCTGCCAGTTTTCTTGCTGGCTCTGGATTGTTCAACCAATCCTCCAGCATCTCCAGCTCCATCTCCCATGGAGTGATAATCTTACCTGCCTGCTCTTCGGCTTCCTCTGCTGCTAGCTTCAGTGCTACAGCTTCTTTATTTTTATCTCCCAGGCTGGATATGTTGAGACATCCCTTAGAATGCTCACTTTCTTCTTTCATTTCTACTTCTGCTTGGGCAGTCTCAATTACCTGCTCCAATTCCTCTTGGATAGTCTCAGCTGATTGTTCCTCTATTTCTGTTGCTGCATCATCTACAACACCGTTTCCTGCCTCCTTTCATCCAAATGGTAGGAATATTTGAATTCCTCCAATATTCATTACACGGCTCAAATCTTCCGCTGCTGTCAGCTGCACCTGCTAATCCCTTTCCATCTCTGAACTTATGAGACTATTAGACAATATCATCTGCTCTGTCAGCTCCGCTGGCTGATTCAAATTCGTTTGTGCATCCCTGCCCACCTGGCAATATGGGGTGCTTCCGCTGCCTCCCTGGTAGACTATGAGATCAACTGACCCCATCTTCATCAACAATCCCTACTGAATTGAACTCTTCATTGAGCCTATGAGACCTTCAAATGGCCTCGCATTTTCATCTCTACCCTCCTGGCAGTTTAATACACTTCCGCTACCCTCCTGGAAGTCTTTGATGCTTTCACTGCCCTCCTGGCAGTCTTCGAGATCTTTATCCGATCTCATTTCTGTTTCCTTGCCCAACTGGCAATTTGAAATTCCCTGACTGTCCTCACGGTAGTCTTTGAGACCCTCAACTGATCTCAATCTGTTGCCCTCTTGGGAAACCAGAATTTCTTCTTTTCTGCCCAATTGACAGTGCTTGAGATCATTAGTCGATCCCAATTCATCCCAATCATCATCATCATCATCATCATCAAGACCTCTTCCAGTCTCGGGTTCACATACCTCAACCAATTCTTCATTCTTCCGCATCTGCAGTTCAAGCCTCTCTATCTCTACTCTGATGTCAGTGAGCTCTCTATCCATCTCTGCAAGATTTTCTGCCTTGCTCTTATTCCTAGCGTGCCTATGGCCTTCAATAGCCATGCTGCTATATCTATCTGCCTCTCTGACAGATTTGCTGCTGTCACTCTACATCTTGAGTGTGTCCAGCTTCATCTTACAGTCCTGCAGACTGTATTCATGACTATTGTCTACCTGCAAACAGTCAACACAGAGTCCTCTGCAACTCTGTCTTCTTTCACCTGCAGTATACAAATGAATTTTCCCGCTCTGATACCACTTTGACGCCGGCCACGCGCCACCCGCGCGTCCCGCTCCCACCAGGACCTTCTCTAACTCTGGCCCGAGAGCTAAAATGCCCTCTTGGCAGAGCTCATAGAATCCTCAGAGATTCTAGTCTTTCTAAACTCACAGCAGAGTTCCCTCCTCTGTGCACCTCTGTACACATGCTCGATGCCCCCCCTGGCAGAGCTCCTATAGAATCCTCGGTGGTTCTGTCTGCAACTGGGTCTTAGCCACACAGCCTTGTCTCCTGAGGTGCTCAACAACCTCACAGGTCTTCTTCCCGAGTTGATGATTCCAGTCTCTGTGCTCTCAGCACATTTTTGTCTGACTCCTCAGAGTTCAGAAATGCATCCTCTATGCACGGCTATCAGAACCTCAACGTCCTGTCATACCCTCCTGGTATGAAGCCTCAAAGACCTTCAACCCTGAAATCAAACAAACCCTGCAAATGCACAACTATAGTATACATTCACAATATAAAAGGAACACACACAGACATCCATATAAGACAGAATAATGCAGGAAAAGTTGTTGTTCGTATTAGCAATGGAAAATGCCTGTATATTTTTACAAGGTGCTCCTGAGCTCTCTCAGCTCTCTACTCTCTCCTGCTCTACATGCATACATACTCAAAATGAGATCTGAATATCTCTTTTATCTGAGGGCTCATTCCTCCAGGTTCACCTACTCTATTAATTTACAATCAATGGCTATCTAGTCTGCTATCCAACACTAGATCTCAGCCGATCTACAATAAATGCCTCTTTTATCTACACCTGCACAAAGGCATGGCTTCTATGGCTCACCAACCTAAGACATTTAATTTACATTCAATTCAAATTTTTTTGGATGAGGTTGTGCCTCCCTTCAACCTTTAAATGCGTGCGCGTTGACGTGGTTGGCTGGCTGGTTGGCATGGAGAGATGCTCCTGCATCATGGATGCTCACCGTTCTTGTCTTTGCGATCCTTTGGTTCATGAGGCATTTCCCTCATAAAAAGCATTATCAATATGGACATCATCCTTGAGGTGAAAGTCCTTGAATTGATTTCATAGCATTCTCCCAAATTCACACAAGTCCTTGTGTGATAAATAGCATACTTGCAAATGAAAGAGAGGTCAAATTTACATATCAAACACTAGGTATCAACGTTTCAAGAGTATCCAAATTTGGGTCCCTACCATTATGCTTCTAGCTATTGTTATGGTGATTTCTTGCTTTATTCTCTTGGAAATGGTGATGAAAACTTAAACTTTGTTGCCTCATATATATATATATATATATATATATATATATAGAGAGAGAGAGAGAGAGAGTTAATAAGTGGAAAAACTCAAATTT
>JASDQU010100606.1:377137-404365 GCA_032191745.1 Picea mariana | reverse complement strand
ATAGAGAGAGAGAGAGAGAGAGAGAGAGAGAGAGAGAGAGAGTTAATAAGTGGAAAAACTCAAATTTTCCAGTGAGTTTATTTTTTCTGGCAAAATGAAGTTCTACCTTGATTCATTCATTTTTTTTTCAAATTTCAATGATTTGGGTCATATCGAAATTGGGCCAAAACTCAATTCCTAATAGATTTGGAGAAGAATTTATGTAGGAAAGGGTTGAGTTTGTCAAATTTTAAATTAATCCACTATTCTAAACTTGTTATGGATGGACTAATAATTTTAGATTGATTCAATTGCAGATATTATATGTCAATTGTACACAATCCGGTGACAAAAGATGTATTTCAAGACATTTAGACTATTTTTACATTAAAAACAACAATTTCATCAATCAAATTTATAATTTCAACAAAAATAATCTCCAAAAAAATATAAAAAACATAAAATATTTAACTTTCTTAACACATTTCCTATATTATTATTATTTAATATTAAGATTGACTAACATATATGTAATTACATCACCTTAAACTAGGCCTTAACAAGATCCATACCTTTGAGTGATGGGGTGCCTGCATTGTTGCTCCTCTCCATCCTACGATTCATCACATGACTTAATTATATTTTAGAATATTAATTAAAGATGTAACAACCTATACAAATTAATGACTAAAGACGAATACCTGAACGAGCTTCTCTTCGTTTCGAGAATAAATTATTCTCTACTGAATAGGACCAACCACGTGAAGGTGGAAGCTCCTTTGGCCCCTCCCCTCCTCTCACATCACTCTCATTTCCCCATACCCAATCTATCTAGATTTTATAACTATAATTAGAAATGAAAGTAACATTAAATGTAAGCAAAAAACATCCATCGCCATGTGCTAAAACAAAAAACATGAAAGCAAATAACATTCATGACATTTAGGAAAAGAAAATACATTACATTGGACCAGAAATATATTGGATTTATATTAATAATAAAATGTCTAATCATTTGTTTTTCTTCTTCTTCTTCTTCTTCTTCCTAGTATCAATGAAAGCAAAAATTAAGTCGTCATCATCACCATTTAACTGATCCCCCACAATTATTGGGCATTCTTGAAGTGTTTCATCATCAATACTCAACACCTCATGGCATCATGAACTTCTAGTACTTCGGCATGGAGGTTCAGGATGCGCATGGGAATCCACTGCTGCAACAAAAAAATAAATTCAAGTGATATTGTTATTCACTAGTCCTAGGGAAATTTAATTAATACAGATTTAATTATGATGTTTTATACCTGGATTAGTGGGTGCAATAGAAACAGTAGCTGGTGGCTGCACTATTGTTTCTACGCTTGTTGATCTCCGCTCTCGATCGACATCTACACGCTCTGCAATATGAAACAATATAAGTATTTAGTACAGAATATACCCTAAATATTAATACTCATTGAAAAATGGAAAAAAATTAAAAATGTGCACATACCACTATGTAATGGTCCTTCACCAACAACGCTTGAATCAATATGGGGGTCAGGATGTGGTTCATTGGGTACATCAAGAGCATTGTTAGCATTGTTACTCTCCTGTGAATGTGGAAAAGACACACATTATTTTACATTTTAAATGAAAATAAAATATATTTTACATTACAAGTAATCAATGAGTAAAAACTAATCGACAAGTTTTTAATTTCATTTTATTTACCATGTCCTCTAGAGAGACACATGGCGATTGCACCAAGCTTCTTCGGCATGCCACCACGCCATCAAAACCCTGCATGAACCTGACCTTTAGATCTTGTTTTGTGGCTTGCTCGTTGAACAAATCCCCCTGCATTGAGCAATATCAAAATCATTAGTTACTAGCTACAATGAATTACATATTTTGTGACGATGATAAAAAAAAAAAGCAAAATGTTTAGGCACTTACAACCCATGCCTTCAATCTCCCATAACCACCTTGGCCCAGTTTATGCTGGTGGTGTTTTTCTTGTCTTGCCTTTGTTTCCTTGGAAGTGTCTTGGAGTCTACACAATATTTTGAAATATGCTAGATATTGATTGTTTTCCTCGTAAAGTAAACAAAAGACCATCATAGTAAATTGAAAACACCTCTTACCTTCCAGGCCCAGGTGGTTTCTTCCCTTGTGCTTTCATCGCTAATTCTCTTGCATCAAGAATAATTTATTTCCACTCCCTCTTGGGAATGCAACCAAAGGGCATTCGCACTTGGGGTCCTATACTAATTTATTCCTATACGCCTCTCTAACATGTTTCAAATGCTTGCCGACCTTTTTTAGGAATTCCATCTTATTGAACGAGTCACCAAACTCGCCAACCAGTCTAGATATAAGAAGGATTTTCAGTTTGGAATCTTGTCGATTCCATCGTAGTCGAATGGTCAACCCAAAAAGTTCTAATGCATAGTCATGCAAACTATTGTAGAACACATTGTTTCCTGTAAAACATTGTCATCATTAGTAATTTAAATCTCATTGATATGTGATTGTTTAAACAATTATATAATAGGAATCTCTATAAAAACATATGTTAAATACCTGGTAACTGTACTATTTTTAGAGGAACCATGTCCTGGTTGATAAAAAATGATACCGCGGTTGTTCCTATGCCTTTGATACGTATAGAACTAGGGTAACAATCAATGAAAGAGTGATAAGATCGATGATCATGTGCACCACTTGCACGATCTGGCGTGTGTTGTGGGGGCGTGGCATCACCCCTAGAAGGTATAGAATCGGTCTCAGGTGTCCCACTTGAGGTGGAAAATAGTCTGGTGGATACATGGCCATGCGATTTCATTGTTGCAGTCCCACTGCTACTACCAGGACCTTCCCCTCCCCCTCTCATCCATCTCACAAAATTATACAATGAGAAATATGTGTTAATTGCATATATTAAATTACAAAATTTAAAACCAAAAATTGATATTGTTAGATGACATGACTTACCCCATAATTTGCTATCTTAACGTGTAATTCAGCTATCCTTTTGAAATCCTCAATAGTTTCTGGCCCAACAATGACCAAATCCTGAAATTCCCTATTGGCATTTCTTAGGGACAATTCTATTGTCTGCAAGGGGTCCATAGAATCAAATATCTCTTCATCACTTATATATTCATCATTTTTGGTCGATGTGGTGCTAGGAACGGGGCCTTTGCCACACTCAGGGCCTTTGCCCCGATCACCACTCTGGTAGAATTTCAAGAAGAATGTTAGTAAGTACAAGAAATATTGAAAAAACAATATATGAAATAATGGAATATTGGCAAATATTATCAAATGAAACATTCACACATACAAATTAGCAAATATTTGGATATGAAACATCGAGCAAAAATTAGCAAATGGAACATTCAGAAACAAAATAAAATTTCATCACAAATGAAACATTCACTCTATTTTGATGGTGATAAACTTGTAAACTTTTGAATTGATTCTTCTATAAGAAATATTGTTGGGTTTTCTTCCAAGGTTGGTTTTCCTAGGATAAATTCTTATGTTCGTGTGTCTATTGTGCATGGTTAATATTTCTAGATCTTGTTATTTCTGTTGCAATGTAATAGTTGAGATTCTCAGTGTATAGTTATTCTATGATAGTTGTGGCGTGAAACAAAATTTTTCATTGAAATTATTAAATAATAACTATCAGATTCGAGATTCAGAGAATTCAACAAGTATGTTGTAAGGTAGTTTCCATGAGAGCAAGTGATAAGTCAGCTCTATCAAATGAACATTTCCAAGCCATCTAGTGCAACATAAGGGCTTGCAATGGAGGTATGTATATACAATATTGATTTATGTTCTTGGAAAGGTGAGGAGGTCGGTAGAAGCATTGAATGTCTTTCATGTGATGTGTGTCCTTCCAAGCTAATAATGTGGAATTTCTACATTGATATCCTCGTCTTGAACCGAATGTTGTGGTTTATAACATTGTCTTAAATTTCCATGTTCCATGTTCGTTGGATGTAATGGAAAGGAGCCTTTTGGGTGTTGCAACAAATGAGGCAAAGTGGGTCAAACGTTTTTCCAAGATGATTTGAATGGGGCCAAAGGAGGGCTTGAATCCCAAACCATTAGAAAGGATGTGCATAACAGATTCAAGGGTGAAATACAAATCCCAAGCAATGCGGGCTAACTTCATGAAGGTCAAATATGTAAAATTTGGAGGAATTCGAACCTCTTTTTTCATCGACACAAGGGATAAGTTCCTTTAACCACAAGATTTGAAATGATATAAGAGAGAAAGTTACTAGATGCAAGAGGAGGGGATTTCCCAATTTATTGGAATGTAAAGGCCAAGCCTTGGACATCTTTGTTTGCAATCTTCACAATTGGTGGTTTCAAGGTCTGCTTCTATTGACGTGATTAGGTTTGGGATCAATCAAGTCTGGTCCTTGTCACCGAGATTGTCATCTTGAAAACCTTTTGAGCTTTGGAAGGTGGTCTGTTTGGTGAGACACATATGAAATGCAGACCATATGCAGAATTTTGTATGTGTTATTTTATGCCTTGTTTTAATTTTCAATATTGTGATTCTTGGGGTAAGCGACCTCTCTCAGCATTTTATTCATAACTTTTTCTACAAGAAGCAAAATCAAATTTTGTTGAAGATCCATATGAGGTATCGAAACTATATTTCCATCAATATAAGGAAATTGTTTTATCATGGCCCATGGAGAAAGAAAATACATGTTGAAATTCAAGGGAGAGGTAGCGTCACCGTGTTATAGAGCCTTGGTGCTTTTAGTGATTATATCTCCCAATTTAGGAAAAAATATTCTAACACCCCATTTTAGATAACATAAAAACCTATCAAATGATTTATAATGTGCCCTCTAAAATTTATTGTAGATGCTATTGTAGTTGTTCAAAGTTAACATAAGAGGCACATGCTTCATTCTATCCATGAATTGGTGATATTATGGTTGGGAAATTGTAGGTAAGATAAGAGAGGGATGGAATAGGTTTTGTACCGTAGAAAAATAAGACGTTCCTGGGTCAACTCGATTCAGATTGTAATTGATCAACAACTCTTCTCCTGCCATTATTGTTTTCACCGCACATACAAATATCCTATTACCTTCACGCTTGTAATAAACCTCAAAACTATAAAAAAAAATTCTTTCTTTCTTATGCATTCACCTTTGAATGGTTTTGTCATTATAAGTAAAAGAGTCCCGGCTGATGTCGATTAAATTTACTACCCAATTTAAATCTTTGAAACAATATTACAAGTTGTGCTTACTCTGTGTTCCACAACTCACTTATAGTCATGCATACTATGTTTACTTTCATATTGATATAAGAAGTATATATCCATATAATTGGCTTACCACTATGAAGGATTTTGGGACTTATATCCCAAAGACTTATGTGTAACCTTAACCATTTGATCAAAGAAATCATGTAATAAGAATAAAGGTAAAGGGGCAAGATATACCCCTCTGCAAAATATTTGAATTAATAAGGATGTGGTTGGGGTAAGTAATTCCCAGTTTAATATTGATGTAATGATTATTTTGAAACCAATAGCCCATGCTAGCTGTTCGTTGACTCCACCTGTTCCATATGAAAATCCAACTAAAAGTTGCATTAACAAGGTTGGTGTTGGTTAGGGTTAAAACTTACCTTAAATGCACAGGTGCTTCTTTAATCCATAACCCATTAATTGAAAGGGTAGGAACAAGTCAGTTGAGAGTTAAATCCTGGCCAGGCCATTAATGGACCATGGCGTGTGCGAGATTTGATGGCATCACCTGACCCTTCGTCCACTATGGATGTGCCAAGTTTCCTTCTTCACATGGACGACCCTTCTTTCGTACCAACGACATTTAATCTATGTGGTAAGGTTTTCTTTGGGTTATAGCAGTGTATTTCTGTAACTAGTAGGTTCTCAGAGGATTTGGCTCTGCGACTCCATAATCTTGTCAAAGGAAAACTGAGGAACTTCCATGATGGAGGTGATGTCTTACACCCAATCGCCTAGTAAGATTCATGCTTTCATGGTAACATTTGACTATTATTAAGTTATTTCCTCATTACTAAAACTGAACAGAAGCATTCTAGTTTTTCCTCACTACTGGTAGATATCTCTACTTATCGCACTCCTACCTGAAAGGCTCGATACTTCATTCTCTTGTTTCCTTGGGGCTTCTGAGGGTTATTCATAAGTAGTATGCCTTTATGCTTGTCATTCCCACTTTCCTTCAGTGTGTTGTATCATTGTTTGGGGAAGCCATACTGTAATGCATTTTAGTTTTACCAAGGTTAGTGAACTGTCAGATGGTCGGCTTTGACAATGATATCTATCGTGTTTGGGTATTCTCTGTATAATGACTAAATATCGTTTCCTTATCCTAGCTCTGTCTACCCACCTTTATGAGTTCTTTAGACTCTACCCTATCCTCATTAAAAACCATAACCCCACTGAGGAGAACGAATAACCGTTCATAACTTCCTCCTATGGAACTTGAATTAGCGATACCTCTTGGGTTCAAAATTCCTATATCATGCCACAAACAATGTTTTGCGGGTTTTGTATGGTCTTGGCCATGGTTTGACCATAGGGAGAAGGGTATCCATATTACTCTGTGGTTTAAATTAAATAATTCTTTTCCTTTAAATAGGTTCCCGTGTTTAAAGAAAATAGGTATCCTTATATTATCAGTGTATAGGCTTACGAAATTCATGTTTAATATATTTTTTGCGACTCGTCTGTTCCTCTGTATAACTATATTAAAATCATGCTTTGTTTAATGTTTGCTCGATTCGATGTTGGAATTCCTATATATTTATGAAAACACATTTCTTGTACAACCCATCTCTTGTACTGGATATTGTAGCTAATTATGGGGCCCTGTTTGATGTGAGGGTACCCATCAACTTGATCGCGTTCACTCCTCCTCTTTCAGTCTAATGGAAATCCCTATTCATACTGGAAGCCTACCTATGGGAAATTGAATATAAGTAATAGATTGTACCCAATCATTATCTTGTATGCTTGATAAAAGAAAGAATTTGAGTTTCGGCAAGACCTCTATTCCATGACTAATTTGAATGTTTCGCTTCTTTTGTAGGTCTATGTGGAATATGGTGCTGGATCTAAATCCATTTCTGCTCAAAAAGGCATTTTGGTTTCTAATAAGAGAACTCTTAAAAGATCCGGAAAAGTCCGGGTGGTGTTGGGTTATTACTCTGGCGTTCTTGGCATACGATTGATACCCAAATCATTAGATGTAGTGAATTTTTGTTAAACAAGGGTTGTAAATTTCTTTTCTTTTATTGAGGTTTTTGTTGTTAGTCTCTGCATAGCGATATTCCAGACATAATCTATATTGTGAAAACACAACAGAGGTAGAATATACAGTGAATCGAATTTAATGTAATCTTTACTTGTGTCAGTTGCTGATTAATTATTTTCATCTAAAGTAAGTCTTGTGGTTTTTATTATATGTATAGACTCCTAAAGCATGCGTGGTTATATGTGTATCTATATAAATGTCTGCATTAACTTAAGTTTTCCCAGCATAATCATTCTGCTTCGTTGAAGTCAAAGGCTTCTATAGTTTTAATATCTGACCCACGACTATGAGACTGTACTACCATAAAGGAATCTAATACTCCTAAGATTTGTTCCAGATCTCTTTAAGGGTTACAACAATTTCTAATCCGCCACATATTTTGAATGTTGAAAGGGTAGACCGCTCCAAAGGAATTCATTCTTTCCAAATTTTCCTTTTCACAGATTGAAATTCCACTACAGAACTTGGAATATAGAAATGCATAAGATCTCATGATAGATGTAAATTTCCATGATTGTACTTTCGATTCTAGCATCTGATAAAAAAAAGGGGTTTCATATTTCTTTAACTTTCAAATTTCGTCGTTCTTTACACATCTAGTATTTCATTTGCATGTTGTTGGTGCATACAATTGATCAATATATAATTCATATAATACAAGAAAAAATGTATATCATATCAATTTTTATGTTGTAGATAGTCTACTTTCGGTTTGCGGTGACACCTATACAGTTTTCCAAATGTATATATGTATAATATATAAATACATAGGTGATCCATAAGATTCTTGTTGTCTCGTATTCCTCTTCAATTCCAAGTTGTAATAGAAAGGAAGTCTCCGTTAAGTGGCATGATTTTTCTGAATTTTAATTATAGAGATACACTTAAATGTTTATATAGGTACAGATTTACTCAACTTCGATTGCTCATAGTTAGATCTATTTAATATCCCAATCACAGAAATAAACATATGCCTATAATAGATATGTTCCTTTCAAGCATAGTAATACACAGATAATCCTAACTAGAATTTCGACTTCAGATTTAAACATATCCTATAGATGGATCTGCTCTTTCAAGTTCAATTGTATACAGATAATTTTTCCGAGCATTCTAGTTTTCAGGAGGGTCCAATCTAGAATTTAGTCTTTGATTATAAACTTCATACCATGAATAAATCTCATCCATGGAAAATTATTTCAACTTAGTACAATTAGATGCAAAATATCAGTTACACACAAATCATTTGAGAACAGAGCAGGGAAAGATTTACATATTTGAACCAGCTCGCGAGAAGACAAAGGGAACAACCACATTCCTCCCAACCGTAGAATAAGGTAGCCAAAAACACTTGCCCGATTCACCCCCTAGCCTGACCATGAATCCATGAAGGCGAACTTGGAAGACTCCTCCTCAACAATGTCCTTCACTTTCAACAAATTCCTCTTGCCTCACACTCACTCCATAGTGTTCATAACAGCAAGGAAAAAACAATAGCCTCCTTTCCCAGCATACTTAGCAGCATCCTGCCTCCTCACATATGCTATTTATCCAAAAACAATCCTTTTTCCTAGGTCTTTTCCCTCCCCTGGGAATTTTTGGAGCTTTCTAAATCCCTGATTTTCAGGGGATGCCAATGGCCAAATCTTTTATTTTCCACTTGTAATAATCAGCCCAAAGATAGTTCCAATATGTTCCCCACTCATGGAGTCATGGTCAGCTGATTTTAACATGTTTGTTCCATTTTTCCTCCTACAATCAATATAAAATATTTTTTTTTCATACAGGTGTCATAGTCAAATAGTTAGTTGGGTCAAATCAGATCTCTGCCCAACAGTCATATTAATTAATTACAATTATTAAATTCGAAATATGGAATTGCCATAAAAGGAAAAAAAATTCCAAATTCGAATTTACTAAAAACAAAATAATTTTCCAACAAATTTAAATTTCAAAAATACTTTATTTTTTTGGGATGTCACATCCTTTCCCCCTTCAATAAAACATTGTCCTTAGTGTTCATTCCTTTCTTGGAACAGGATTGGATGAGATCTCCGCAGATCTCCCTCCAATTCCCAAGTGGCCTCCTCGGGACTAAATTGCTTCCATTGCACCTTTACCTGAGCGACGACTCTGTTCCGAAGTGTTATTTCTCTCTGGTCCAGAATATGCAGGGGTTCCATCTAGAACTCGCCTTTGGGTTCCACCTACACCAAGTTCCAATCAATCATATGAGTAGGGTCATGAACATATTTTTTCAACAAAGAAACATGAAATACATTATGAATTCTTATATTGGTTGGGAGTGTGAGTTGATATGCTATGGGTCCAATTCGAGTTAATATCTTGAAGGGACCATAAAACCTAGGTGCCAGCTTGGCACAATTCCCTAACTTCAATGAATTTTTTCGGGCTTTGACCTTCAAATAAACATGGTCTCCCACTTGAAATTCCAAGTGTCTTCATTTCTGGTCCAACCATCAGTCTGTCAGCCGGGTTATCACAGCTAATTGGGGTCATACACTTTATGTCGTACAATACTTCGAAAGGGCTTAGCTTTGCCGAAGTTTGGTACCCATTGTTATATGAAAATTCTACCAAGTGTAGATAATCTTCCCATTTGTTTGGTTTTGTTCTTACGTACATGCATAACATATCCTCCACGATTTGGTTTGTGCTCTCGGTCTGCCCATTCGTTTGTGGGTGATAACTCATACTGAAATTCAAATTAGTATTTAGCCCTACAAAGAATTCCTTCTAAAAAGCGAATGTGAATTTTACGTCTCTATCTGAAATGACCATTTTAGGAATACCATGCAGTCTAAAAATTTCTTTCATGAATATTTCAACAATGTTTATAGCTTTAAAAGTAGACTTTATAGGGATAAAGTGTGCAAACTTACTGAGTTTATTGATTACAACCATGATAGAATCATTATGTTTCTAAGTTTTAGGCAAACCTGTTATAAAGTCCAGCGATATGGTCTCTTATTTCCATTCTGGTACTGGTAATGGTTGTAATAGGCTGGCTATATGATGGTGCTCGGCCTTAACCTGTTAACAATCTTGGCACCTAGCCAAGTATTCTATTGTTTCGCCCTTCATATTAGGCCAGTAAAACAGTTTTCTAAGTGCAGTTATTGTTTTCTGGTATCCTAGATGGCCGGAATACGGTTTCTTATGCACTTCATCCAAGACTATTAATTTTATCTTTGATGAATCTAGTATGTAGAGTCTATTTTTTAAATCGTAATAGTCCCTTCTTGTCTATACTTAGTTCTGGTTTATCTGCGTTTGCGGTACTGTCTTGTAATTCTGCCATTATCTTAGTGTAATTTTCATTGTTAATACCTGCCATCCTTATTCTTTGTTCCAGATCACTTTCTTCCCTGCTGATATTTATCTCAAATAACCCATGGACTCTTCTACATAAAGAATCTACTACTTTATTTTATTTTCCCTTGATATGTCTGAATTCGAAGTCGAATTCACTCAAGAAGGCTAGCCATATTGCTTGCCTTGCATTGAGCTCTGGTTGGCTAAACAGATATGTCACACCACTATTATTCGTCAATAGTATAAATTTTCTTCCCATTATGTAGTGTCACCACATTTTTAAGGCGTGTATTACCGCTGCCAATTCTAAGTCGTGAGTGGCATAATTTCGCTCATGTTCTTTTAATTTCTAGGACTCATAAAAAATCACGTGTCCTTCGTGAGTTAGGACACCACCTAGTCCTTCTTTACTTGCATCAACACATACTGTGAAGTCTTTATCTGGGTCTGCTACCTTCAAAATGGGTGCAATTGACAATAATTCCTTCATCTTGTTAACGCTTTCTTGACACTTCTGCGACTAGTTAAACTTGGTCCCTTTCTTTTGTAATGACATGATAGGGTAGGCTATGTTGGAAAACCCTTCTATAAATCTGTGATAATATTCGTTGATTCCCATGAATGACTAGATATCTTCCACATCCTTAGGTACCGGCCATTCCATAATGGATTTTATCTTTTCCGGGTCTACGACAATGCCTTCTACTAAAATTACATGTCCTAGATATTGTATTTCCTTTTGATAAAATTCACACTTGTCAAACTTAGCGTACAGTTTGTGTTTCCTCAACGTTTGTAAAACTATTCTTAAGTGTTCCTCATGTTCTTCCTCCATTTTAGAATAGACCAGAATATCGTCGATAAATACTAATACGAACTTGTCTAAGTACTGGCTGAAAATACTATTCATTAGGCACATAAATGTGGTTGGTGCGTTAGTGAGCCTGAAAGGTATGACTACAAATTTGTAGTGTCCATATCTTGTTCAAAAATTTGTTTTTTTTATGTCCTCATCCTTTATCCTAACTTGATGATAACTGGATAGTAAATCCAACTTTGAAAAGATCTTGGCCCCACCTACTTGGTCAAACAGATCATTTATCCTTGGTAAGGGGTATTTGTTCTTAATAGTCATTTTGTTCAGTTGTCTATAATCAATGCATAGTCTTAGAGTACCGTCTTTCTTTTTCAAAAAGAGCACTGGTGCCCCCCATGGTGAAACACTTGGTATAATATACTCTTTGTCCAACAATTCCTATAATTGTTCTTTTAATTCTATCAGTTCTAGTAGACTCATTCGGTACGGTGATTTTGAGATAAGGGCTTAACTCGGTAGTAGGTCTATGGAGAAATCTATTTCCCTTCTAGGAGGTAATTATGGTATCTCATCCACAAACATGTCTCTAAAATCACGTAGGATAGCAAAGTATTCTAACTTTGGATTATCTTCTTTCTCTAACAGATTCATTACTTGGATGGCATAAACTTGAAATCCCTTTCTCATACATTTCTTGAGTTGCATCGCTGAAACTTGTCTAACTGATACATGTTTTAGTATACCTTGGGCTGTTCTAGTAGTGCCAAAATTGTCTTTATAATTAAGTAACTTTGTATAACAATTTAGTACTGCTTTGTTCTTCTCCAACCAGTCCATCCCGATAATCATATCGTAAGATCCTAGTGGTAGGATGTTCATATTTGTCCTTATATTTTGACCGTCTAAGCTGAACTCAAAATCAGAAATAAATTCAACTACTTTCCTTTTAGTTCATGTTGCTAGTTGTACCAACCATGATTTTGCGTTCTTCAGTTTCTTAAGTTTGTTTGACTCTACTACATTAGGAGTAACATAAATTAACGTAGCTCTAGGATCAATTAAGACAGATATTCGAGAGTTATTGATTTTACCTTCGATCTCTACCACCGAGGATTGGTGGTTAGCTTGTCGGCCATCTATGGCTGCATTTATCCGATGCAATCTTTTTCTCATGTCCCCCACCGTCAAGGCTTCCAGAAATTATGAATAGAAGTTCTGTTTGTTGAATTTAAACATGGACAGTTCCTCCTTAGATGAGGCTCTCCACATTCCCAACACTTTAATAGCTCGTGGAGGTTATCCCCAAACTTGTTCATTCCTAGGTTTACCTGTTTACAACTGCCTTGCGTATTCAGATGATTGGAGTGATAATCCTTTCTCGGAAAACCTTTTGCTGCATTCCGATAAGGACCTGGCTGGTATCCCTTCTTTCGTTGGTTCATTTGATCTTGTTTCTTATCCTTCCAGGTTTTGGGAAACTCTGCCCACTGTTTATACTGGTCATAGCACATTCGTGATTTCCTAAATACTTCACTGAAGGATTTTGGGTTGTCAAACTCAATTTTGTCCCTGTAGGACTATGGTAAACAACTTAAGAACCGTTGTATTTTTACCTTATCCTCCCGGATGTACAGTACGAACCTTAGTAGTTCTAGAAATTTATTTATGAGTTCCTCCATCGTCATATGTCCGAGTCGTAACTCGTAAAATTCTTTCGTTTTCCTTTCATAATAGATTTCAGAAAGGTATTGTTTCTTGAAATACTTCTTAAATTTGGACCATTCCATATGTTTCTCCTTTAGGCTCTTGAACAATTTTAGGTCTTGCCACCAAATGCTGGCCTTCCCTCTCAGATTGTAGATGGCCATTCTGACCTTCATATTACTGGAATAGTTGTAGATCTAGAAGAATTTTTTTATGTCCAACAACCATGCCTCGACTTCTTCTCATCTCCTGGATTCTCCATCAAAGGTATTTGGTTTAATCTTTTTAAATTCTCCTTCAAGGTGGTCTATTTGTTTTCTTTTCCTGTCTATTTTAGTTTTGTCCTCAGCTGAGGGTGTACCTTCAGACGAACTGTCTCCTTTTCCGTTTCAGGCCCAGAATTCTTGGAGGCCCTTTTGCTAACCTCTTCATCATGGTTATCTTCCTTTGGGATTTTCTTGGTCACTATACTGCATAGTAGGACTTCATTTATATCTTGTTGTTCTTGCTGTGCTTTCTTCAATTTCTCATTGTCTGCTTTGAAAACTTGCAGCTCAACAATAACATTCCTCATTGTTTCCAGTACTTCCGTAGGAGAGCTTCCATCACTATTCTATTTTGGATCTCCATGAGGTCCTTGCGCTGGATTTCCTTCCATTCTGATTTCCGCATCATCCTGAGCTGCCATAATTGACACGAAATAGAAAAAACGACCGTTTGTACAAAAGATTTTTGTTAGTTTAGCATCAGTANAATATATATATATATATATATATATATATATATATATTCCAAAGCTCTAGTGTGGCCTTGTTCAAGGCCCAGTGTTGTAACCTCTGCTATGATACCATATGTAATAAACCTCAAAGCTGAAAAAAAAAAAATATATATTTCTTATGCATTCACCTTTGAATTGGTTCGTCATTAAAAGTAAAAGATTCCTGGATGACGTCGATTAAATTTACTACCCAATTTAAATCTTTGAAACAATATTACAAGTTGTTCTTACTTTGCGTTCCACAACTCAATTACAGTCATGCATACTATGTTTACTTTCATATCGATATAAGAATCATATATCCATATAATTGGCTTACCACTATGCAGGATTTTGGGACTTCTATCCATAAGCCTTATGTGTAACATTAACCATTTGATCAAATAAGTCATGTAATCAAAATAAAGGTAAAGGGGTAGGTTATACCGCTCTGCGAAATATTTGAATTAATAAGGATGTGGTTAGGGTAAGTACTTCCCGGTTTAATATTGATGTAATGATTATTTTGAAACCAATAGCCCATGCTAGATGTTCATTGACTCCACCTATTCCATACGAAACTCCAACTAAAAGTTGCATTAACAAGGTTGGTGTTGGTTAGGGTTAAAATTTACCTTAAATGTCCAGGCGCTTCTTTAATCTATAGCCCATTAATTGAAAGGGTAGGAACAAGTCAGTTGAGAGTTAAATCCTAGCCAGGCCATTAATGGACCATGGTGTGTGTGAGAGTCGAGGCAATCATCTGACCCTTCATCCACTGTGGATGTGCCAAGTTTCCTTCTTCACATGGCCAACCCATCTTTCATACCAATGACATTTAATCTATGCGGTAAGGTATTTTTTGGGTTATAGCGGTTCATTTCTGTAACGAGTAGGTTCTCAGAGGATTTGTCTTTGCGACTCCGTAATCTTGTCAAAGAAAAACTGGGGAACTTTCATGATGGAGGCGATGCCGTTCACTCAACCGCCTGGTAAGATTCATGCTTTCATGGTAACATTTGACTATTATTAAGTTACTTCCTCATTAGTGAAACTCAACAAAAGCATTCTGGTTTTTCCTTTCTATTGGTAGATAGCTCTACTTATCGCACTCCTACCCAAAAGGCGCAATACTTCGTTCACTTGTTTCCTTGGGGCTTCCAAGGGTTATTCGTAAGTAGTATTCCTTTATGCTTGTCATTCCCACTTTCCTTTGTTGTGTTGCATCATTTTTTGGGGAAGCCATACTGTAATGCATTTTAGTTTTACTGAGGTTAGCGAATAGTCAGATGGTCAGCTTTGATAACGATATCTTTCGTGTTTGGGTATTCTCTGTATAATGACTAAATATCGTTTCCTTATCTTGGCTCTATCTACCCACCTCTATGAGTTCTTTCGACTGTACCATGCCCTCATTAAAAACCATAACCCCACTGAGGAGAATGAATAAATGTTCATAAATTCCTCTTGTGGAACCCGAATTAGCGATATCTCTCGCGTTCAAAATTCCTATATCATGCCACAGAAAATAGTTTGTGGGTTTTGTATGGTCTTGGCCGCAATTTGACCATAGGGAGAAGGGTATCCATCTTACTCCGTGGTTTAAATTAAATTTTTCTTTTCCTTTAAACAGGTTCCCTTGTTTAAAGAAAATAGGTATCCTCATATTGTTAGTGTATAGGATTACGAAATTCATGTTTAATATATTCTCTGTGACTCATCTGTTCCTCTGTATAACTGTATTAAAATCGTCCTTTGTCTAATGTTTACTTGATTCAATGTTGGAATTCCTGTATATTTATGAAAATGCATTTCTTGTACAACCCATCTCTTTGTACTGGATATTGTAACTAATGATGGGGTGATGTTTGATGTGAGGGTACCCATCAACTTGATTGCGTTCACTCCTCCCCTTTCGGTCTAACGACAGTCGCTATTCGGTCTAGAAGCCTACCTATGGCAAATCGAAGATAAGTAATAGATTATACCCAATCATTATCTTGTATGTTTCATAAAAGAAAGAATTTGAGTTTCGGCAAGACCTCTATGCCATGACTAATTTGAATTCTTCACTTCTTTTGTAGGTCTATGTGGAATATGGCATTGGATCTAAATCAGGTCCTGCTCAGAAAGGTATTCTGGTTTCTAATAAGAGAACTCTTGAAAGATCTAGAAAAGTCTTGGTGGTGTTGGGTTATTACCCTGGCGTTCTTGGCATACGACTGATACCCAAATCATTAGATGTACATAATTTTTGTTAAACAAGGGTTGTAAATTTCTTTTCTTTTATTGAGTTTTTTGTTGTTAGTCTTTGCATAGCTATATTCCAGACATAATCTATATTGTGAAAACGCAGTAGAGGTAGAATATAGAGTGAATCAAATTTAATGCAATCTTTACTTATGTCAGTTGTTAATTAATTGTTTTCATTTAAAGTAAGTCTTGTTGTTGTTATTATACGTATAGATTCCTTAAGCATGCGTGGTTATATGTGTATCTATATAAATGTCTTCATTAACTTAAGTTTTCCCAGCATAATCATTATGTGTCGTTGAAGTCAAAGGCTTCTATAGTTTTAATATCTGACCCATGACTATGAGATTGTACTGCCCTAAATGAATCTAATACTTCTGAGATTTGTTCTATATCTCTTTAAGGGTTATGCCAATTTCTAATCCACCACAAATTTTGAATGTTGAAAGGGTAGACTGCTCCAAAGGAAATGGTTCTTCCCAAATTTTCTTTTTCATAGATTGAAATTCTACTATAGAACTTGGAATATATAAATGCATAAGATCTCATGATAGATGTAAATTTTCATGATTGTACTTTCGATTGTAGCGCCTGATAAAAAAAAGGGGTTCCAGATTTGTTTAACTTTCAAATTTCGACATTCTTTACACATCTAGTATTTCATTTGCATGTTGTTGGTGCATACGATTGATCAATACATAATTCATATAATACAAGAAAAAACGTATATCATATCAATTTTTCTGTTGTAGATATTCTACTTCCGGTTTGCAGTGACGCCTATACAGTTCTCCAAATGTATATATGTATAATATATAAATGCATAGGTGATCCATAAGATTCTTGCTATCTCGTATTTCTCTTCAATTCCAAGTTGTACTAGAAAGGAAGTCTCCATTAAGTGGCACGATTTTTCTGAATTTTAATTATAGAGATACACTTAAACGTTTATATAGGTACAGATTTACTCAACTCTGATTGCTCATAGTTAGATCTGTTTAATATCTCAGTCACAAAAATAAACATATGCCTATAATAGATCTGTTCCTTTCAAGCATATTAATACACAGATAATCCTAACTAGAATTTCGACTTTAGATTTAAACATATCCTGTAGATGGATATGCTCTTTTCAGTTCAATTGTATACAAATAATTTTTCCTAGCATTCTAGTTTTCAGGAGGGACCAATCCAGAATATAGTCTTTGATTATAAACTTCATACCACGAATATATGTCATCAATGGAAAATTATTTCAACTTAGTACAATTAGATGCATAATATCAGTTACACACAAATCATTCAAGAACAGAGTAGGTAAATATTTACATATCTGAACCAACTCGTTGGAAGATAAAGGGAACAACCATGTTCCTCCCAACCGTAGAATAAGGCATCCAAAAACACTTGCCCGATTCACCCCCTAGCCTGACCATGAATCCATGAGGGCGAACTTAGAAGAATCCTCCTCAGCAATGTCCTTCACTTTCAACATATTCCTCTTTACTCACACTCACTCTGTAGTGTTCATAATAGCAAGGAAAAATCAATAGCCTCCTTTCCCAGCATACTTGGCAGCGTCCTGCCTCCTCACATATGCTATTTATCCAAAAAAAAACTTTTTCCTAGGTCTTTTCCCTCCCTTGGGAATTTTCGCAGCTTTCTAAATCCCTAATTTTCAGGGGCTACCAATGGCCAAATCTCTGACTTTCCACTTGTAATAATCATCCTAGAGGTAGTTCCAATAGGTTCCCCACTCATGGAGTCATGGTCAACTGATTTTAACATGGTTGTTCCACTTGTTCTCCTGCAATCGATATAAAATATTTTGTTTTCATACAAGTGTCATAGTCAAATAGTTAGTTGGGTCAAATCAGATCTCTTCCCAACAGTCATAATAATTAATTACAATTATTAAATTCAAAATTTAGAATTGCCATAAAAGGAAAAAAATTTCTAAATTCGAATTTACTAAAAACAGAATAATTTTCCAACAAATTTAAATTTCAAAAATACTTTTTTTTTTGGGATGTCACAACGTTCCTCAAAAATGCAATTGGATTTCTTTCTTTTCATCCCGTGCCTTGTACTATTTATAAGACCTACAATATTCCCCGATGCCTTTGGCCTTCCATCAATGTACATAGTCACTCCTTTATTTTTATTATTGTCTTTCAGCTGTATATAATTTGTGATGAATGCATATCTCCACATACTAGGCATATATTGGACCAGCCTCAACCATACTCCATAAGTGTAACATGGTCCAACATAATCAAACAATTCAACTAATCTGCCATATTTTACCTTTATGTCGTCCATGGAGAATAAACCAAGGCCATGGATGGATAACGTAGCAATGCCATATATCCTCTCATTAACACAGAAGTCAGTGTCCAATTCTGTTCGTTCCTTGGGTACCCACTGCTTAAGTAGGTGTTTGTACCTCAAGGGAACCTCGATGTCACCTATGCTCTCATCGTCATAAGAGCATGATCCTCCTTCAGCAAGAAATAATTTCATGCGCCTACGAAAATTTCTTCTGACCTTTTCACCTCTAGTTGATTTCGCCTTGTAACATGTGTTGGATATGTTTTTCCTTGTCCCTCTCGAAATTTCATCGCTCGAGCTAGATGATAGGTCTGATAGATACATATTTTGTTATACCTACACTCCATCAAGGGAGAAGGAAACGTTAGGCCAACGATATTCATATTATAGTATAGCTAAAGATAAACATTGAAATTATAACTTGAGATGTAAGACTTTTACATCTAGGGTTGGAGCCCAACCTCTTAGAAAACACAAAGTCTTTCTTCACTGAGTATTTTGGGTAGGTGTTTGTACTCTATTCACCTAGGTATACAATCTAAGGACATGAATCTAGTGAAACAGAAGAGTTTGTAAACTTTGTTTCTATTTGGGTGGCCAATATAGGCATCGATTTTCTCTAAGTGAGATATTCTAAGTATATTTTTCTATCGTGGCATGAACATCCTTTTGTTTTGAATCCAATGTGAAATGATGTAAATTTTCCACATGCTAAACAAATTAGATGGTCCTTCAACATATGACATTATAAGCATGAAAAATTATCATCTCTGTAGTTTGTGTGTCGCATAAGATAGTTAGAAAACAAATCCACCTCAAAGAAGTGGGACTCATAATGAAGGTCTTTATTGAAGATTCAATGATCTATTTATTAGTGTCGAAAAATGTAGTTTAGACACATCACACCATATATACATAAGAATAAAAAATGGTGGTAATATATTTAGGTTACACGGTTGAATAAAACATGAAAATAATTAAGAGAATCCGCAATATTGAAAATAGGGGCACACTAGGGTTGAGTTTATAATAGGGTAAGGTGTTCTTTGGGTGTAGCTTGATCGGAATAATAGGGTCGAGTGGAAAAAGACCAAATCCAAGAAAAAGGACTTAGGAGAGGAGTATGCAAATCCAAGAGAACAATGTCTTATGAAAGGATTATGTAAGTTTCTCGATGAAGCATAAACCCCAGCAAAGAGAGTAGTGAATGAAAAATGCCAGTAAAGCATTTGAATAGCTAGTAGGGTTGTGCAACAAGGAAATGAATTGTTATGATGTAATAAAAATTATAACCTCTGAGAAACCCTAAACAAAATAGCAGGTGAGGAAGAAGAATACTTACCATGGTTTTAATCCCTCCCTCATCCGTATGCCTCTCCCTCCTCCGTCCAACTATTCGAGCAGCTGTGCCTCTCCCTCCTTCGTGTGCCATTCCTTCTCTGCGTGTGCAGTAATGCGCCCCTCCTTCTCCTCCACTATGCAAACCGTGTGCAGACATGCGTCGCTCCTTCTCCTCCACTCTGCAGACTGCGTGCCTCCTTCTCTATGTCTGCAGATGTGAAACCCTCCTTCTCCTCCACTCTGCAGACCATCTGCCTCCTTCTTTGTGTGTGTAGATGTGCACCCCTCCTTCTCCGCCACTCTGCAAACCATGTGCAACTAATTGGGGGCAAGCTCAAAAATTATGAGCACAGAATGAGTGGTTTTTGTTTTTTTAAATGTGTTTTTTTGTTTTTGTTTTTTTATTATTTATAATATATATAATATATTATATATTATAATATATATAATATTATAATATAACTCGAGGGATCTCACAGCCACATGAAAACGACCACACAAGGGAGCAATAGAAAAAAATATGAGCTAGAGGAGTTCATAAGATGGGCGCCCAAACACAACCCAAGGCAATTTTGCAAGGTGGGTGCCCAAACGCAACTCAAGGCTAGCCCGCAAGATGGGCACCCAAACGCATGAAGAGCTATAATGAAAATGACCACACAAGGGAGTACTAGGCAAAAAGACGAGCCAGAGGATGGATAAGAACCAATTTTGGCTTGGAGGTAGATTTTTTAATACGACCTCACCAAGGTTGGGCGCCCGAATGCAATGCAAGGTGAGTTCTCAAGATGGGTGCCCAAACACAACGCAAGGCACACTAGCATATTTGGGCAATTTTGGGATGTCTGTTTCGACGTTATGTCGTTGATATTGCGATGAATCTGGAGTCTCTGAAACGTTAGTTTATGTGACGTGGCATTTGTGACAAACTTGAACAAACGTCACATAAGCGACAATATAGGCAAACAATGTGAAACCAACATTTCATCTAAATTGCGACAACAACTTTTATAGCAAAACCATCGCATCAATAGAAGTGGTCATCGCATATGCGACGACAACTTTTTGTTGTTTATATAGCTAGACCGTCGCATCAATAGAAGTTGTCGTCGCCTATGTGACGACAACTTTTTGTTGTTTATATAGCTAAATTGTCGCATCAATAGAAGTTGTTGTCGCCTATGCGATGACAAATTTTTGTTGTTTATATAGCTAAATCATCGCATCAATAGAATTTGTCATCACCTATGCGACAACAAATTTTTGTTGTTTATATAGAGAAATTGGTGCATCAATAGAAGTTGTCATCGCATAGGTGACGACAACTTTTCATTGTTTATATAGAAAAAACATCGCATCAAAAATAGTTGTTGTCGTATATGCGACGAAAACTTTTTGTTCTTTATATTGAAAAACCCTCGCATCAATAAAAGTTGTCATCACATAGGCGAAGACCAAAATTTATTTAATATATATATATATATATATATATATATTGGGATGCAATTTGATATTAATATTAATATTACCTTTTTAATATTAATATTACCATAATAGACTTAAGACTTGTCTATTATATGAAAGTTCACAATCATTCACATGTTAAGTTTCAAAGGCATAACTAAAATATGTTTCTCTCTTTAATAAAGATTATTGGTTTAACATCAATCAAACTCATTCATAGTATCCCTAAGACAAATTCTTATTACCAGACATCTACAACACTGTGGATGAAAGGTATCTTCACTTTTAAAAATGACAATCCTTAGGAACAAGGTTAATACATTTAAACCCATATACACTAAATAAAGGTAAGGATCATCAATCTATCAACCTCTTAACCTTCTAGGTAAACAACCCATCAATCAATAGGCCATTGAACATGTGAATCAATAATGCATAACATTTATACATGTCAAAACCTCCAAAGGGTGGACACCATTAAGTCTTGATGTTAATACCAATGAATGATCAAATATAAGCACTTACATCAATATTAGACATCTTCATACTGGTTACAAAATAATCTCTAATCAACAACTTCATATAGTTATGAATATGAAGGAAAAACCTAGTTTCACTTATTCAAGAATAATCGGTTATGTTAATATGGCATCAAAAAAACTATCATTCACTATGATTTATCCCATACAGGTCCCTGTTGCCCGCCTCTAGTATTAATATTTTAGGCTGCAATTTTAATATTAATATTAATATTTCCATTTTAATATTAATATTACCATATCCTCCAAGTTGAACATGCTTTCTGCTATAATTCCTTGGATAATGGGGATAGGTCTCAATTCCTTGATAATGTGCATGAGAGGACAATAAATCCCTTAGGCTCTAAATGAATCTTTCAGGGACCTACAAGGGCCATGGACAATTTCACAAACCACAAAACATGCCCTATATAAGATATCAATATCATTAGAGTGGTATGTGGATGCCATTAGAAGGTTTTATGCATTAGGGATGGGTACTAGAGCCTTGACCATGGTTGGGTCAGAAGTCGAGGGAATTAGGACCTAAGTTAATATTCTTGATCTAATATGCCATGATCAAGGCCTCAAACTACAACATAGTTCCTTTAAAGTGAATCGTTGTCATATAAGTAGGATATGGGTATAATAATGAGTTTTTTCATAGTAGGAATGGATCTCAAGGACTTTACCATAACAAAGGGAGGACAATAAGGGCCTTATTCCATAAATGGATTTGTAAGGCTCAATATCCATGAACATCACCTTCAAAATAATCCCTTTAGAGTAAATTTGGCCTCCAAGTTGAATATGTGTACCATTATGAAATATTTTGCACTAGGGACATGTGCATTAAGTAATTAGCCATGGTCAAGCAAGGAAAATAAGGCCCTTGGGTAATTTATGAATCCTTTAGGGATTAAGGCACATAATAAATGCCCTAAACCACATAACATGTTGTCTATAGGGAATCATGAACCTTTGAGTGAGATATGGGTATTTTTATAATATTTTGTGTA
This sequence comes from Picea mariana, assembly GCA_032191745.1. NCBI lineage: Eukaryota > Viridiplantae > Streptophyta > Pinopsida > Pinales > Pinaceae > Picea > Picea mariana. The sequence continues at coordinate 381,515 of JASDQU010100606.1, read as the reverse complement.
TCAAAGATGACTATGAAGTATTTTTGTTGTACTTGTTTAGAATCTTATTACTCGTATTCTATACTACAAAAAGTGAGCCTAGCAACCACAGGGAAGCCCCCTTGACTTGGGTATACCCTTTGTCTAAAGTGCAAAGGAGAGTTGGTGAGGTGACAATGGCCAACATCCTTGTTCCAAAAATCTTCAACTAGGTGTTGGACTTTACATTTTGGGTATGAGATTGTGTGGAAACATTGTTCCACCATTGTTGAGGATAAAGTTTGTTTCCTAGAAAACATCAGTAGATTAGCTACACCTTTTGGATGAGGGTGCATTATTGAAGATCCATTCTCATCTTGACGACTCCATTGAGGGAATAAGTCTTTTTCTCTTTGCATATTTGAAGACTTGTTGTTTGTAGTTGAAGCAAACAATAATTGAAGACATCAAAGATTCACCTTGGTGAATCCACTCATCGCTATTTGGAAGGTATGAAGGTATATCTTGTAGATTTTATTTTCAGATTTGGTATTTCATATTGAAGAGTTGTAAATAATAATGGCTCCTTTGGAATTTCATGAGTATATCATGCTCTAGATGTAGATAAAATTCAAGGGTACCGAAACCATCATTCTGGACCAAAATGGTTAGAACAACTTCCAAAGTTTAATGGTGATGCCCATTGTGTTATTCATCATGTTCTATCATTCTTGCAATATGCTTCAGAAATCAATGTAATACATGATGATCTATTAATGAATCTACTTGTACATTATTTGGAAGGAGAACAAAAGTCTTGAGTAAAATATTGTAGTGGTCCTACGAAGATTTCATCTTTTGCATATTTTTTCAAAATCTTCTTCAAATGTTGGGGTCCTCACTTGCAAAAGTTTGAAGATGTTATTGCAACTCTACAAGAAAATGAAGAAGCATCCCAAGCCTCCAAGCATGAAGACCAAGAGCTTAAAGAGAATGATGATGAAGAAGATCAAGATCCAACTCTTAATCCCATACATGAAGATTTCAATTAAGATATTCAAGATCGAGCTCAAAGTCCTATTGAAGGCCAAAGACATGAAGATGAAAGTGAAGATGAAGAAGCATGCATCTCCATTGAAGATAAATAGGTCATTGAAAAGCCTTGTCACGATTCCAACCATGAATATTAATAGCATGAGAAGGAATCTCTTTCATCCACTTCATGAATTCATGAAAAATAAGTTTGGGTAAGCTATGATTTTATTCAAAATTCTAAAATTAATGACACATCTATTGAGGGTTTTGAAGAAAATTTATATTCAAATTTATTTTCTTCTACATCTAATGAAGACATGGGCAGCCAAGAACATGATATACATTTTTAAAATTTGTATTATGATTTGGATAGATGTTATTGGGAATTCTTAGGAGAACCAATTTATGATGCATCTAGAAAAGGGCGTGTAGATTTTGAGTTTATTGGGTAGTGTAGTATAAGAGAATCAAGTTCAAATAATCTTCATGAAAATTTAGAAATTTCTATAACATATTTCCAGTAATGTTCACATGCACACAATTCATAAAATTTCAATTTTAATGAACTATTTAGCACATAAAATTTCTAGCCACTTTCATCTCTTGAAAATGATGAAGTTTAATGTAAAATACAATAATGTTTTTCATGCTGGAAATAATATGGGACAACAATATACACATGTAGACATATCTTACAAAAAATTTCAGCCATCACATATGGACTAGCAAGCCATTACATGCACTCATAAATTAATTTCCAGATCTGGGAATGCATTTTGTAACTTGTTTTCATACTATTCCAAAGATAGTGTTGTAACGGAGAAGCCTAGAATTTCAGATCTTGAGGATAGTGAAGAGAATGCTCCTATTTTTTATGATGTACTTTATCGTCAAGATGAATATTTCATCCCTATCCAAATTTTGATAAAGAATGTTGTAAAGGGTGCATGCCATCTTGGGTATGATTTTGATGGTATTCTTGATGATTTTCAAGTGTTCAACCAAGCATCCATGAAGATTCCAAATTTGTTGTACATGATGATGAATGTCTTCCTATTTTGGTTCATAGCCAAATATAAGGGAAGGACTATTTATGTAAAAACACAACTTGGGTGGCTCCATTGGCTGTATGATTACACATAGCTCTTGCATTTTTCTCATGTAGAGTAGGAGTAGGAGGAGGATAATTACTCTACCCTCTTGTACATCCTATGGGGTGATGTGTGTCCTTAGAAAAGTTTTTCATATAGGAAATGGAAAGTTGTGTTCATAATGCAAAGAGTTCTTTTCCATCTCCATTCAAGTCTCATCAACAGCATTAGAATGTGTTTTTTCAACGAATTTTTCCATCTTTGCTTAGGTCCAATCATTGCCATCTGTTGTTTTTTTTCTCTATTGTATTTTCCATCTCTGCTAAGGCCACATCATCATTGATGAATAGCTCATCATCAGTTTCATGTTCAACATGGAGGGTGATAGATATACATGATGACAATATCATAAAATAATAACTAGTACTACCAATAGGGATAATCAGATTCAAATTAAATAGTCGAATAGGTTCACCATACCCAAAATTATTGTTTGAACATCACTGATAGCAAGGCCATCATTGTCTTCTCAATGAAAGTAAGTGTAGAACTACTTTCATAAAACATAGGTGTCATAACAAACTAACAACATCTACTTGACAAGATAAATGAAATAATGCTAACAAGACAAAAAAAGTTAACATAATATACAAGGAACAAATGTAATGATGCTAGCTTAACATGATGAAATTTATAATGTCAACATGGCATGAACATTGACAATATGAAATAGGGCTCCTAGAAATGCATAAAAATAACACAAATCCATGAACATACAGGAAGTAGAGAAAATAACACAATTCAGGGGAAAACTTACCACATCATTTGCTCTTCACTCAAGATCCTTTGTATTGGACATGTTGAGTACTTCATTAGAATCATGCTCTGCATGAATAACATAAAAGTTATAATAATTACAAGGAAAACACCAATTAGTGGATGTTTTTGTGGAACCGCTTTTCCCTTCTCCATTTTTAGTGTGGGTTTCCAGCAAAGGTATGAAACCAGAGGTTTTCACAGAATTTTTTTATCGATACACCTAAACTATTATGTTGCACTAGGTTTCTAGCAAAGGCATGCAACCGGATGTTTTGGAAGAAGTTTTTTTAATAGATGCACCTAATTATTATGTTTTACCGATGACCTTTAACATCTGAAGCATTGGTGATCCATGGATACAAGTGCATTGGAGCAACAACATGTCAAAAATACATCAGTTCTAAACATTGGTCAAGACACATTGATGATCCACATTGGTCTAGGTGCACCAATGCATCTATACCAATGTGCACCCAAGTGTAAGAAAACATAAAATACAGTAGTGCTGCACTTTGGTTCCAAAAAATTTGTGCTCCATGACCCATGTGAACTAGAGTGCTAATAGCCCAAAAAGACATCAGTGCTTCACTTCTGTATTGGTATATTGTTTCTCCTATTTGGTATGGGTGAACCAATGCTTCTATACGGTATGCTCTTCTTTAGGTATGGGTGCACTAGTGCTCCTAATACACCAAATAACTAAACAATAATGTCCCTAATGCTTGAGACTAAGAAATAAAGAAATTATATCAATGTCCACAATATACCAACAACACCAAGAAAAGCTACACAAAATTAAGTAAGAACCACAACTTATAGTTTTTTTCTTTTCATCGATTTGGTCACATGTAATTAAGCTTTCCCAAAATTCAACCCTAATTATTACTCGAATACTAGTTCTTTTCTAAATACAATTTCAATTCCCAATGATCATATTTCCCCCTTCCTACCTATAAATAGGAATACAGAAAACTAGAATTTTTATGGACCACTCCCCCTCCAAATTCTTCCTTACCACCATCTTAATATGTTAGTGCAATATTTTCCACGGAAGAGATAGTGGGACATTTTTCTTCCTACACAAATCCAATAAGGTTATTACCCTCCTATGCAGAAATGCCTTCATATACCTCTTTGTTATGCATTTCACATTGTAAAAAAGGCATGACTACTTCATTACATAAAGTTTAAGAACATTGTTATCAAAGGTTGACATATCCACAAACTATGATAACTGGATGCATAGAATGAAAACATCTTGTATGTTATTTCCATCTTCACCTCTAGATCAGAGATAGGTTCTAAAATTTATTTTGGGACTCTAAAGTGGACTGGCAGTCACTAATATCTATTCTTAAACATAAAACACCATGTCCATGACACAATGAAAAGACACAATGAAAATAATGGTAATGCTCTTTGTCATGTGAGACACAATGAAACATGTCACAAGACTTTCAAAGTTGCATATATCA